>VDFB02342128.1:0-67316 GCA_007258455.2 Sequoia sempervirens
GAGCATGTAGAACACTTCAATTTTTGATGACAAGTATCCACCTGGATCAATCCTCCCCACTAGAGAGCTTTTGGACCTCCAAAAGTTACATTTATTCAAAAATTAAGTGAGGGAATGGCCTCCCCACTTGTCATGTATCCTTTCTCCATCTAAACACCTGGCCCATCACCACAATCAAGACTGCAATAATGTTGTTAAACATGTACATCATTCTATCACTTCCATAAGCATCAACTATCATAGCCACTAACCAACAACCATTGACTAGTATCAAGCTGAGCAATAATGTGAATACGAAAGAGAAAAAATCAACAACATATCTATCTTTCACAACAGGAACAATTTTACCCAAGGGAACCTCCAAACTTTCAACAATAGGTTGAAGATTTGGACTATCAATTCTTTCATTCTCTATCTCTGCAAGTTATACTGCTAGCGTATCCTATGACATTTGTTCATTAGTAGCCTTGGCTACCTTAATGCCCTGCATAGAAGCACCTGTATTGATAGACATAAGAGTCAAATATTTACTTGCATTAATCACCCTCTTCAATTGCCTTGTATTCACAAAAGAATGATCAATCTTAATCCTATGAGAATGTACAATATACTGAATGACATCTTTAAAAAAATGATAATGATTCAATTCCCTATAGAAAATAGCCTTCTGATCATATAAATATGGGCTACCCAACACTATCCCACAAATATCTAGTCAAACCACATCAAACTGTACCTCATCAACAAACTTACTTGTGATTGGGAATCTCAAAATGCACTGCCTTGTTACTTGCAATTTATTATTTTTGCAAACCCAACCTAGTGGATAAGGTTTCCTATGTTGTGTAGTTTTCAATGCCAAATTCCTTACAAAATTTTCTGAGATTAAGTTAATTTGAGATCCACTATCTATGAGAGTATCAATTTTATTGTGCTTAGCAATAACCCTTATGTGAAAAAGATCATTTCTTTTCTTATCTTCAGGGACATCATAAACTTGAGAAGTAGAAGCACAACTAGCAATAGAAACATTAGAAGCCTTACCTTTCAATCCCATTGTTGTTATCTTAGCTTCATCTTTAGACTTTGAACCAAGATCCATAAAAACATTTGTGGACTCCTTCTTACCTTTCTATTTACGAGCCCATTTCAACTTCAATTCTAGATGCAACTGCCAGTAGTGATCTTCATCATGTCCTTTCCTATCACAATGAGAGCATGAGAGCTTATCATCCTTCTTCTTAATGGTAGCTTTCTTCTTCCCTTTTCCTTTATCTTCAGATTTACCTTCAAGATTAGATGGTTTCTTATCAAACTTATCAATGAAAATATCCTTACCTCTTGACTCTAAGTGTGTAGCTTCTACACAAACTTCATCTAGATTACTAGGATTCAAAACCAAAATAGAATGTGTTAGATAAGAGTGCAAACCACCTATGTAATTAAGCAAGGTATCTTGGGTGTACAATGGAACATTCAATGCAATATCCCTTTTTCTGAATTCATGGGTGTACTCTTGGATAGTTTGACCTTTCCCTTGCCTAAACATTTTCCAGTCCATCATTAACTATTGCATATGGCCTAGGGGATAAAATTGCTTCTTAAGAGCATTAACAATTTTTTCCCAAGTTAAACTGACTCTACCATGTTGTGAAATTTCTACCCAAGTTCTACTCTCCCACTAGGAAAAAGTTGTTCCTCCCAACTGAAGAGTAGCTAACTGGATCCTAGAAGCATCATCAAAGATATTTTGGACTCTACAATAGACTTCTACTTGTTTAACCCAATCATCTAATTTCTCAGCATTCAATTCCCCACAATACTTACATAGATCAAATTTTACATCCAATTTAATTATAGGCTTATGTGCACCCTTTAAAGGATTAAAAGAAGTAGAATCAATTGAAGAAGAAGGAGAAGATGGAGAAGAAGAAGAAGATAGAGAAGGAGTTTTTGGAGGCTCATCATCACCTCCTGGTCTTTTCCCTTTGTCCTTCTGATCTTCACGCTTCTCTTGCTTCGAAGAATCTCCTTTTTCATGCTTCTTATGTTCCCACTTTTCTTGCCTTTCCCAGAAAAGAACTTGTACCATTTCCTTCATTTCGATAAAAGATTTTTGGAAACTCTTCTCATCAATCTTTGAACTTTTTCTAGCTTTTGATCCTTCCATCCTTGGAAAAATTCTTTGTTTACTGATCTCAGGATTGTATTCTGCAAGCGTTCCTTCACCTCGCTGGCTCCTGGATTGTGTTATCATTCACCTCTGTAAACACTAGTCACAACAAAGCTCTGATACCACTTGATCTAATGTTAGGATCTAGGAATTTTGCACATGAATAATAACTTTAACCATGATTAAACTACTTAAATAAACATAAACAAATTAAAGTGAAGAGATTGACATAAGAGAGAAAAGAGAGAGAAGACAACACAAGTTGATAACAGAGTTCGCCAAGATGGCTACGTCTTCGGGTCCTCTCCAACAGAGTGACCAATCCCTGATTATGCTCCAAAAACAATTACAAGGCTCCAACTGTTACAAGTCTCCTCACAACTCTTGAACGATAATGAGTTACAAATTCCTCCCTCACAAGTACAACAAGTTTGACTTCAAGCTCCAAATGTACAAAGAATACAATTTACCATCAAGTCCTAGCTCTTATTTCTTAGAAGCTCTCTCTCACCATTCTCCACTCCCTAGAATGATTCTCACAAACCATAGATTGAATTCTGAATTCATACACTTGCACTCTCCTTCACATCACTTGATTGAAAATTTAAAGCCTATAACCCCCCTTTTATACATAATTTTCCCATATGGGGTTAAACCACCATATTTAATAAAATAACCCCCTTACAACAAATTTCCCTTATTTTTACAAATAAAACAATAATATCATTAACCATTACTCCCTTAAAAAAACAAATTCTCTATCTTTAATCCCTTATTACCTTCCATTATGGTTCCATATTGTTTATTTGTTTTTGTATTTTCTTGTAGGAAATCCATTTGGAGGTTGATTAGTTTTAATAACTATAATAAAACCAAACTGTCTCTCATATATTCTCGGCCCTCATAATTTCGGGCTATAAAAATAATAAGCGATTAAATTTGTTTTAAGTTTGGAGGTTAACTTTAATTTTAGTTTTAAAATATCTTTTATGAAAATATCTTTTGATATTTGAAGCCCTTAAAAATATCATTTAAATCCCTTAAAATCTTTTAAAATTCTCTAAAAATATTTTAAGATCCTTAAAAATCTTTAAGAATCTTTAAGAATCTTTATAAATCCCCTTAGAAATCTCATAGTATGGGATTTTAAAACTTAAAAGGTTTAATAATTTAAATATAAGGGAATTCAACTTTTTAAATTCTATTTTAAGTAGTCATGTCATCATTTTTTCCACATGATCATTCTTGCCACATCATCATTCCTGCCACATCATCATGGTCAACCCTCAACTTTGACCGACCGTAACTTTCACGTACGAACTCGGATTTGGTCTATTCAAAATGCATTGGAAAGCTCTTGATGAGATCTTTGACATGGTGATGAAATCTAGAGCATGTGGAACACTTCAATTTTTTATGACAAGTATCCACCTGGAACATGAATAGTCAAAATAAAAATCAAATATTGGTTTTATTTATTATTTTAATCCTAATTATGGCTAAAATATAACAAGAAGCATCAAATGATCTATAAATACTATTGTATTAGATCTAAAAATATTCTAGCATCCTAGTGTGCATGGAAGATATAAGTTGAGAATGAAATCACCATACACTTACCAATAGCAACAAAAATTCCAAAGAGAAAAGATAAAGAGTTTTGAATAATGAGAGTAGTAAATGTAACCATGAATAAATAACCTTTACCATGAGGGAACAACGAAGAGGTAGAGATAAAAGGAGATACATCAATATTTGTTAGAGATTGATAAAAAAATGATCAACACAACAATAAGAAAAGATTATACTTGTCTAATAACAATGTAGGATGAGAAAGACCAAGAGCTTTAATAGAGAAACCATCAAAATTCTTACAAGAGGGAGGGAGAGATAGATAGATAGAGAGAGAGAGAGAGAGAGAGATGGAGACGGAGAGGGAGGGATGGAGGGAGAGGGAGGAAGGGAATGAGAGTGTGTGTGTTCTTACATGCATGAAAGAATTAGTTTCATAAATTGAGACTAATTATTTCATGCATGTAAGAATTAGTTTCATAAAATGAGATTCCAAAAGGTTGGGGAGGAAGAGGGAAGCCCAAATTCATATATAGAGGTATTTTTGAAACAAATGGGCATCATGATAGGTAAAATAATCATTTTAGGTAGGTAACCAATATTTTAAATGTTTGAAACTAACCAAACACTAGCATGCTTGCATAGAGGTATGAACACTTGCATTGTCATCCAAGAGAAAATGAAAAAACAAGGTAAAAAATCTCAACGACTATAAAAAATAATAGTAACATTACATTTGGCAAAAGTAGTGAAAGAGGAAATATTGGTTAGTGTACCCTAGAACATACTAAGGGGATGGACACTAAATTGAGGATAATTTGTAGTGTCAAAATTGTAAGGTATGTAATTTTTGGCCTTACAACAAATACATCTATACCATCCTCATGAGTTGTGTAATAATTATTCCATTATTTCTTTAGTGAGAAACTTTAAAAATAGAAAATGTGATTTCTCTTGGTTAGAGAGTTGGTTAACTACATAATATGAAAAAAATTGGTCAAACTAGTTATCTAGGGCATCCACACCTATCTTGGCTTCAAACATAGGGATGTCTATATTGAATTGTACCATATATTTAACATGTGACCACCAAATGGTTATTGAGAATTGGAAGGAGTTTTGAACTTGTCCAAGAAGTTGCAAGAAACGATCAACAATTCTTGCTCTTTCACGGTCTACAACATCTCTAGTGTCAAAATGGCTAACATTTTTTCTCTAATCTAAGGACATGAAGAAAAATACTATGAAGGTTCACATTTTGAGCCCTAAGTTCACCTACTCAAACCTTGTGTCAGTTGGAATAGAAACATTGTTATTTTGTTATTCAACCCAATATCACTCAAAAATGACATTGAGATAGCTCTAATGGAAATGATCCAAGGCTTGTGTGCAATAATTAGGAAAACCCAATCAAACAAATTCAGTTAGATTAAATGTATGAAATATTTGAGTTATGATAGGGATTTGGCAATATAGAAAGAGATATAGGATAATAGGAAAAAGGGAAAACAATAAAAAGATTATGTTATTATAGTTTGCACAATTTATGTGAGATGTACAATCTCTCTTGATTTGGTTGTTCCTTATTGTAACAGATCTAGCCTTAAAAAGAATGACTATGCACATATTTATACATGAGAGAAGAATGGGACAAAACAAATGAATGATTACAATTCATATTCTCATTGCAAATATCACAACCTCTCATAACTACCAAGATAGATGGAACATAGGTCCTAACTAGGATGACAATCATATTGATAAAATTGCAAAGGTCACCATAAAACTTAATATTTGTAGTATTTTTGGTGGCCCAAATCCTCTTGAATCAAAGTGGAGGCACTACTTTCCACCCAAGGGATTCATTTTGTATGCAAACCATCAGACATTCAAATTTATCAATTAACCAAAAATGGCATAATTTCATTCTATCCACTTGACTTGAACAAACTAGTGGCACGTGAGACGTGTAAAATATATGCAAGGTTATTCTTTTGTAGTGAAGCATAAAATTGGAAAATTCCAACAAGGTCACAAATGGCTTAAGAAAGAAGTGATAATTGCTAACTAGTATGTTGTTGAATTAATAAGCATAAAAAGAATAAAGGATTTGTATGCTCCAGATGCTAATTTTGTATGTGAATGGAAAGAATCTAGTCATGGGCCAGAGATATAGAGGACCACATGAAGACTATTTCACATAAGAGTGGTACCTAATCAACAAAGAATAGTTGTGTATCCCGCAAAGTTCAATGAGGGAGAACCTAATTAGAGAGCTGCATAATGGTGGATTGAGAGATCATTTGACATATAAAATACACCAACCTTATTAAAGGAGATATGCTACTAACTTGCATGCATGCAAACACATATGCACACTTGTACAACTAGCTAACATATGAGTTATGTATTTGTAATTAAATTAAATTATAACACCATTGATTATATTTAATCTTTAGTTTTTTTTTTTAGTCAAAGATCTTATATCATATAAAATAGTAATTGACCTCTAACTCATACAAAACCATGCACTCAATTTGATATATCTTAAGAAACTAAGATATCCTTGCATTTTCACCCCAAGAAATCATAAGATATTGGTTTCATGTTCAAGTTAAATAGCATGACAAAAGGTGCTACTCCATCAAAGTCACATAGCACTTAAAATATATGTTTATTATTAGTGCAATATGAAATATTAAGGTGATAGTGAAAATTTGGAGAAAAGCAAAGAAAATACATTTCAAGTGTAAAGTATGGCCTAAGAGTATAATTACTTACAAGAGTTTCAAAAAATTCCCCACTACTTAGCAACGATAACAAGTTTTATCAATTCAAAATGGGGAAAAGGATATACTCTAGAGTTACCACAACACCAATGATAATGAAGATTCCATCTCAAAACCAAAACTACCAATTGTGACTTCCTCAAGAATCTCTCATAAGGCCTTTTCTATATATTCATCTTACTAATTTATTTGCCATCTAAATCATGGGCACCTATAGTAAAAGTCTAATCGCAGGGCATTCTAGGCCACAAATAAACACTATTGTATTAGAAAGGTGGTTTTGCAATCACCTTTTACCTTGAGCATGGTCATCTCTTTCTCTTTTCTATCATGTACAATAATATAAAGATGAGAGATTATAGTAATAGTGTCAATTGCCTTTAACAATAGTGTTTCATTTTTAAGTGTAGGTTATGGTAGTAACTTTCTATTTTTCCTCCACAAGGGTTCCCCATGGTGATATTCTTAGACTAAGAGAAACAATAAGGGCTCCCCATGATAATATTTTTAGACTAAGACAAACAATCTTGATAAGATAACTTTTTCCTAAGTAAAAAATGATGACATTTAACAAGCACATATAGTATAACCAACATCTACTTGTTGTACTTGGACATGTTCTTATCTCTCTTTTTTATTCATCTTTCCATTTTCAAATATGCTTAGATTTTTTACCCCATGATAATATTGCACCAATCTCAAATCCCAAAGCATCAAATTTGAATACAAATGATTGATAAATATTAGAGATGACTAATATGAGTGTAGACTAAAGGGCCCTTGTGAGTTATTCAAAGGAATTTTGTGTCCTTTCTAATAGAAAAAAGAACCCTTTTTAGCAAGATCAATGAAGGGTTGCGTTATTGAAGTTTTTTAAAAATAAAAAGTATAGGAATTTTTGTTGTCACATAAAACTGCACCCTACTGAACAAGAGTTCAGTGTTCTAATGACACAATGGAAATGACCTCAAGGTGTGGGACCTTGCAAATTGAGGTCAAGTCTCTCGAGAAGGCTCAATTCCTCTTCCAAACTAAGTGAAAATGTGTTGGTCTAACCCAACACATGAAAGTTCTAATGCTAACGTACTCTAACAGATCACAAGGGAAAAGGGGTAGAAGGGGACATGAAATGTGAAAGAAGGTGACACACCAAATTTATGGTTTGTTCCTTCCTACTTCAGAACAACATAATATTTCAAAGAAACAACTAAAGCACCCATTTAGATATGAAGGTAAATGAATTTTACTCAAACATGCAAGATATAATGGTGATAATAGTTAAATTTTATTGACATAAAGCTTAAAGTAACCTTTACAATGGTAGAATGCAAGAGTTGTGGTTCTGCAAAAGAAAAATCCTAGAGGGGCTAGAGGAAGAACCCATAATAATGATACAATATTTTACTTTATGGTTCAAGCATAACTAAGATTTCAAATAAAAACCCTAACCCTAAACTATCTAGGGTTACAAAAGATGAATTTGATAAGGAAAAATGATATGAATTGCCCCAATTACAGAGCAACATAACTAGCCATAAAGGCTCTAACAACTCGAACGAGCCCCAAAATGATGACTCATGAATGCAGGGATGGGTTCCTATAAATTCAACAACAAAATCTAGGCCAGCATACCTCGACAGAAGAATATGGCCTCTGCAACACATCAAGGAGTAATGGTGCCATCTAGAAATGAAAAGGAGTGTTGAAAAGGCATGAAAAATTATCCAAGTTGATTATATTTGATTTGGTAGCTAAGAATTATCATTGAGCCATTACTTTTGCAAATCTTACATGAACTGGAGTAATTGATCATTGAATTTTGTATACTAGCCGTTGGATTGGAGATGGATGACTGAGATCAGATTTCTAAAATTTTAAAACACGGCCACTGATCACAACAGAATCAAGATCAACGACTATCGTGTAGCCTTAATACATCACTGATCTCCTTAAGAGCATAAGGAAACAATTCATGATGCATAGGATGCATGTGATGCAATGAAAAATTTCCACCTATTACTTGGGATGCGTGTCACACAATCACTCTATCATGCATTGAACCTAGACCCACCATATCATCTCCATCACACATCACACAAAGGTTTCAACTCTTGTGTTTATAACAGCGATGTAAAGAAACCTCATGATGACCATGAGATACTTTCCATCAAATTTAAATCATTGATGCTCTCATCACAACAAACAGGACCATCATGGAAAGCACCTGGGCGACATCATTCATAACAATGATGTGAATAATGTGAACGATGACTATTTGATCATCTCCACTGAATTTGAATTGTTGAAACCATAAGGAAAACCAAATCCCTTGGCCCACAAAGGCACCTTTCACCTAAACGCTATCCCACTAGGCTCAACTCAGGACCCACCATATCACCGCTGTATAGCGAGCAACTGCCACTTGTCCACGTTGATGTCATACACTTTCCTATCGGATGTCAAAGGGACCATCACTTATGTCTATTTGATATCTTCCTGTCCCTCCAATGAAGAGATTATTCCATCCATCGAAATGTTGAAGGGATAAGCCTCAAGGTCTCACCGATATCCACCTACCTCCTCGAAAAATCCCTTCTTGTTATCTTCATCGCCCATCGCAAAAAGGCTCCATGCTTTATGTTTCCAAACTGTGATGTGAAGAACCTTCGTGATAACAGTTAGTCTTTTCCATTTTTAAATCTGGGCCCTTCATCGCTTGATCATCACACATTGCGCAAACCACTCCACTGCCTTGCCTCACAAGAATGATGTGAAGCAAGGGCGTGATGCCACCTTAGCCATTGGATTTTTTTGTTTAATCTCAGCCCCTCATCGCTCATCACAAAAAGGTCTTCAACTATTTTGGATCATAACCACGACACATAGAACATCCATGATGACTGCAAATCACCATCTTTAAATCTAGGTCATTTGTCACGTATCACGTATTTGATTTGATCCTTTCAACATGAAACAATGATGCAAAGATTCCATGGTTTGCAAAGGGACATATAGGCCATTGTGTGTTGCGGATGTAAAATACAAAGGCCAAAAGATTATAGTGACAAATGATGCAATGGAAATGAGTTCATCGCTCATTGCAAAAATGAAGCCTATGGGGCAAATGCAAAGCGTGATGGGTGATACAAAGACTTAAGAGGTGATAATTAGCATCTTCTTCAAATTTGTTTTAAAATGGGGGCAACGCCTAGGTAAATAAGACTTGGGAAAAAATTATTTCTTAGCCCTCAAACATAAGACTTAAATCAAATATTTAAACTGGGGTTGTAGCCGGAAGACACAGGTAAAGGGGCCAATAAAAACATGACCACCTAAGACATAATTTGTAACTTAGCCAACTAGAGACTAGGTACAAAAGGTCAACATGAGTTTATAACAAAAGTGCATGCCAAGCTTATGGGTTTAGGGTTTAAGCACATAAGGGTTTTGAAAGCCCTGTCCTGCAAGTTCAAAACCCTAATCGAACATGATTGAGGAGTTCAAAACCTAAAAAACCCAAATCATCAATAACAATCATGTATTTCAATAGGATGCACACATAGGATCTCTCTGATTGGATATAAATGATGTGCATCCAAGGGTGACAAAAAATATGTCAACATTTTGGTGATTTTTGTGGGATGATTGCCTGCTAATCAAAGAATCCAGTGGCCTTAGCAATCCATTGGGCACAAAGTCATGAAAGGGGATTTAAGAAATTGGGTCTCCCAAGGGAAAAAACAAAAAGCATGTGTAGTTGCACTTGGAGGAAAGCATGAAAACTAGGAACATGCATTCCCTTAAGGAGAATGTAGAGTGTGCAAAAGCACTTATGGAAAAGAAAAAATTACAATATGTACATGAAACTCAAAACTTATCAAAAATACAGTTTAAGATGAATCCCATTTATTGAGATTGGGAGAATTTCACCATCCAACCTGGAATGATGGAATGCATTGACTTCCTTGCAACTAGTGATGACATATGGACCACTCCAAATGGCATCAAACTTGGGAATGTCTTCCAGCTTTAGCCCTGTCTGCATCCCATTTCAGCACTAGATCTATCTCTTTGAACACTCTATGAACTACCTTTTTTGTCAAAATTTATTTTGACTTGTGCTTAATTTGTTTCTATGACTTGCATAGATTTGTTCCTTGTTTCCTCATGTTCCAAGAGATCAACCAACCTTAATATCATAGCATCCTTTTCTTCTAACTCCAATTGATGTGCTAACTCAAGAGAAGGAAACTCTAATGATAATGGCAACCTTGCTTCCATTCCATAAACTAAAATGAAAGGAGAATTACCAATTGCTCTTTCAGGAGTAATCCTATCATCCCAAAGGGTTGTCTTTAACTTGCTATGCCAGACCTTTTGGTTGTCTTCAATGGTCCTATTGATAATTCTGATGAGATTTTTATTTGAAGACTTAGCCAAGCCATTACCCTAAGGATAATAATTAGATGAGGTCTTCAAGTAAATGCCATGCTTCATTGCCCAATCAAGGATCTAAGCACTAGTAAAAGCCTTGGAATTATCGGAAATAATGGTGGAAGGAGTGCCAAATCTTGTAACAATTCCATCAAGGAATTCTAAAACTGAATCATCAATGGCATCCTTCAAAGCAGCTGCCTCTGTCCACCTAGTAAAGTAGTATGTGGCTATCAAAATCCATTTATAACCAACACTTGATGGTGGATTTATCATGCCAATAAAATCCAAACCCCACTATGTAAATGGTTGATCAACTTGAATGGGGTGAAGAGGGAGGGCAACCAACCTTTTCTTTCCAAAAAAGAAAGCACACTTTTTGCAATCTCTCACCCATTTGTGGGCGTCATTGAACAAAGTTGGCCAATAATAACTAGCCCTCATAATCTTTGTAGTAGTAGTCCTTGCAAAAAAATGGCCACCTAAAGAGCCATCATGGAATTCATTTAGCAATCTGCTGACTTGATCTACCTCTATGCATCTTAATAGGACTCCATTGAAATCCTTTCTAAAGAGTATTCCATCCACTATGACATAGGGAATGGACTATAATATGAAATGTCTACTTTTGATCCTATTTAAACCCAAAGGATATCTACCTTCCTATAAAAAGGTAGTCATATCATGCACCCAAATGCCTTGTATGTTTGTATTTGGTACCTTTTGTTCCTATAGCACAAGGGAAACCTCTGTAGGAGTCTCAAATATTGAGGCAAGTTGCTCACACAACCCTTTTCCTCTCACTAGCTTGGTGATTTTGATGTCAACATCATACTCCATCACCTTGGTGATCCAACCAACCCTTTTTTCATTGATATCTCTACTCAATAGGAAATCTTTAATGCTAACATGGGGAACCATTACCTATATCTTATTATTAGACATGTGTCTAAATTTTTTCAATTCTAACAGAAGCAAGAGCTTTCTTTTCAATGTAGCTCTACTTGAACTCATAATCCTTGATTCCTTCACTAAAGAAAGCAATGTGCTGCTCCAAATTTTCTTTATTTAGTTGAGTTAGAATAGCTAATATACTTTATTTTCCCCCAAAAGTATAAAGAATAAAATCCTTGTCATAGTTAGGATTGATGAGGGTAGGAGCTTGAGCAATTTCTTGTTTAATAGCCTCAAAGCTATCTTTACTTTCTTTGGTCCATTTGAAGACCATATTTTTCTTAAGCATAGAAATAAGAGGCTTTACCAAAGTAGCAAGACTTGGAATGAACCTCCTCACAAAGTTAATTGTGCCTAAGAAACTTTGTAATCCTTTCTTGTGACTGGGAAGTGGGAGAGCTAATATGGATTTTACTCTTGTAGGATCAATGACTAGGCCATTCTTTGAAACAATGTGCCCAAGAAGCTTGCCCTGATCAGTAGCAAAGACACATTTATTTGGATTTAGGGAAATACCATATTCCCTACATTTCTAAAATACTTGTTCAAGGTGACTAAAATGGTCTTTTGCATGCTTTGAAAACACTATGATATCATCCAAGTAAACCAAAACAAATTGTCTAAACACGCCTTGAATTGCCATATCCATGGCTCTCTGAAAAGTGGCACCTACATTGGTTAGACCAAAAGGCATTTTACAATAAGCATAGGTGCCCCACTTGGTAGTAAATGTTGTCTTATATTGATCAAATTCTTGGACCAAAATTTGGTTGTAGCCTGAGTAACCAACCAAGAAAGAAAACCTTTCTGACCCACTAACCCTTTGTAAAATCTACTCCATGGAGGGAAGGGGATAATGATCCTTTAGGGAGGCTCTATTTAGATCCCTAAAATCTACACAAAGTCTTATTTCCCCATTCTTTTTCCTAACAAGAACAAGATTTACAACCCATGAAGAATGCTTGATGGGAAAAATTATTCTAGCCTCAATCAATTTGGTCAACTCTTTTCTCATCAAAGGCTCAATCCTAGGATTTATAGGCCTTTATTTTTTCTTTGCAAGTTTTGCATTAGGATCTAATTCAATAGTATGTTGGGAAAGGCCTAGGTCAAAACCCTTTAGATCTTCATAGGTCCAAACAACTACATCATTGTATCTATTGAAAAGATCTATGAAAACATCATGTTTAGTAGTAGAGCATACCTTTCCCAAGTTTACAGACTTCCCCTCTGAAATTTCTATTGTCTTGAATTCACCCTTCTTTGTAGCTAAGTTCATCCTTTTCTACTTTAACTGATCATCAGAGTTGAAAATACATAGTGAAGGGTGATAAGACCATTCGGTAGTTTGTTGCTACTTAGCTGCACAACCTAATAACCATACTGATTTTGCAGCCTAGATTGATTTCTTTTAGAAAATTCGGCCTCCTCTTACAGAAAATTCACTATCTATTGGTCATTATCAAAGTCTTGCCAATGATCTTGATTATTTAGAACAACAGGCCTCACAACAAGTCTAATATGTTGCTCCTTTTTACTTGCAATATGTGTTGGTATGTCAAATTGAGCACCAACTGCTGCAAGTCTATCGACATGATTATTTTGATTTCTCGGAGTTGTTTGGATGTTAAAACCCTCAAAACCCTCAATTAAATCCCAAAACCTATGCTTGTAGGATTTGAGTAGTTTATTATTGGTTGATCTTTGAGTTCTAACTTGATGGAAAACCAATTCGTTGTCACCAAAAAATTGTAACAATTTGATGTTCCTTTTCTATGCAAGTTGAAGACCTTGGATGAGTGCTTCATATTCAACCACATTGTTAGTGCAACTAAATTTAAGCTTGAAAGAAAAGTAATATTTCTCCTTGCTTGGAGATACTAGCATTACACCAACACCAACACTATTCCTATTTCTAGAACCGACAAAAAATATTTTCCACAATCCCCCTAAGTCTTGTTGAGTTTTTATGAGATTGGGGATAGTATCATTGTCTTCATGAATACAATAGGTGCCAAGACCAGTCTCCTTTATTCCATCTTCGGTAAGTGGGTCAAATTGTAAAGCATTACTTCATTCATCCAACAAATAATCATGGATCTCCTCTGTAGAATTTGTAGGCTCATGAACATAACACTCTTCCTTTTGATCATGCAATGTATAGTTCATGTTTATTGGACTAGGAGTATAAGGCTCTAGACGATCCTTAGCTATGTGCTCAGTTTTGATGGTTTCTTTAGTACCATATCTAGTTCTAAATAGCATATGAGACCAATCAGTAGACATGTACCCACCTATCTTAGTAGTGAAATCTCTAGATAAACAAATGGAAAAATGAGAAGGGAGGTCTATGACTAAAATATCTTGCAACACATCATAGTCGAGACATGCATGTAAGGAAAATTTTAGGTATTTAATTACTCCCACTGTATTGACAACAGTGCCATCCAATTGTAAAACTTTTATAGCCACTGATTCATACTTGATAGCAAGCATGTCAACAATTGCCTTAGGCATAACATAACTACTTGACCCATAATTTATCATACAATTATGCACTATATGATTTCCAATAATTAGAGAAAGATAGAAAGGAGGTGGCTTATTGATTTTGCTTGAATTCCCTTCCTCTTTGGGTTGCACCAGGTTGATAAATGGAGTAGTCTGCTCCTTTTCTTGAACATCACCTATTTTTTTAAGTTCCTTTAAAGCCTATTGTAGCAAATCCCTTTGTGATGGGATAGGTAGAGCCTCCCAAATAGTGACATTCAAATTGGTTTTCTTCATTTGCTCCACTATGTTAAAAGGAAGTTGGTTGGATTTAGAAAGAACCTTTCTAACATGGTCTAATCTCATTTCTTGTGTGATCTTAGGCTGCTCCACCACTTGTTTAGGCCTATTAATAGGATTATTTGATTTTGGAACCCCTATTGTCCTACTTGTTGGCCCAACATCTACACTTTGTTGAGGTTGCTAAGAAATTGATGCTTTCCCAACCATGAAAGATGCACCACCCTCAATTGCTCTTTTCTTTGATCTTGTATTATGTTCTATTGCATCAACATCTACTTGATTTACACCACATAAATCCTCTTGACCCCAAATGACAAATGAGGAGTCTTCTTGTGCATGATTTTGATTACTAGAAGTTGTTTGGCTTGTGCCAATCTACTGCTTTGAAGTAGAGGTTTGATTTTGTGCTACCAGAGTTTGCACAAACTCTCCATTCTGACAAGCATTTTGATTATGAGCTTTTCCACAAGGGTAACACCACTCCTACTCTTGTGTTAGATTATTTTGCACTGGGACCAAAGCCTTAGGATTGCCGGTAGCAGGTGTATGCATGTTATTTATGGGCTTAGTATGATTCCATTTTTTTTTTCCTTGATAAGGTGGCCTATTTTGTTGATAACCTTGACCCTGAGGCTAATAGGGCCTATTATTTTGGGCTTGCTACCTCTTTATTGACACTAGCTCATTATTCATACTTTGGAGCAAGGTTTGCAAATCTTCTAGAAGTGTAGTAGAATTAGAAGGTTGGCTTGTAGAGACCGTTGGAGTAGGAGCCACTAGGATAGCAACCACCATTGGTTGTGAAGGAAGCTCTAGAAATAAAGGCATTGGTGGCCTAGGAGCTATCTTCCTAGCCTAAATTAAACAATTTTATGCCCTTATGGAAAAATTGTATGCATCTAGTAAGATAGAACCACCCATTGATTGAATCATAACAACTATATCACTTTTAAGAGCTCTCAAGTAGTATAGAAAGTATGCTTAGGAGAAGGTTTGACTAAAGTAGGGATTCTCTCCCAAGTCTTTTGAAATATGTAGTTGAAATCACTCAAGAATTCATGAGGTTCTCTTTTAATTGTGGTTATTTGTTCTACCATGGACAAATGGTCACTCTTGTCCTCAAAATGTTTGCATAATTTCTCTCCTAACTCATCCCAGTTGTGAATGGAGTTAGGTGGCAGTCCTCTATACCACTACAGTGGTTTGCCTTTAAGGGAAGTGGCTAGCAACCTAACGACCATGTTGTATTTAGTTAAATCATGTACAAAGCATATATTGGCCACATCTGTGATGTGTTCTTTTGGAGTTGTAGATGTTTCATGAGTAAAATAAGGAATACTTTTTAAGGCATTGATTGGTACATCATTCTTTTGAGCCAAAATTAAGGGGCTACTGGTAAAAGATACAAAGGGTCAATTTCTAGGTAAAGCCATGTGGGATAATGTCCTATTTGTATGGGTGGCATGTGTTTTAGTCTGAAATAATCTACCCACAGGTGGTGTAGATTGAGCTCTATGAGAAGGAATTGAACTTCTATTCCTTCTTAAAGGTGACAAAGATTGCCTATTTCTTCTTCTAGAAGTAGAAAATGAGAGTTGGATATATTGAAAATTACCTCTAGAAGATGATCTTGTATGAATTATTGGCATGGACTTGCAAGTCTGATCTTGAATCAGGTGTTCTAAGTAACAACAGAGTCATCAATTCGTATGTAGCATCCTCCCTTGATAGTAGAGTTACCAATACTTGTTTGAGAGCCTCTTCAAGGCTAGAATGTTGAGATCAACACCACTCTCTCAGGAAAAATGGAATGAAATTTTTTGCTTGTCTCATTGGGCATGCCAAAAACTATTGTCACATAAAACCACACCCTACTGAACAACAATTCAGTGTTCTAATGACACAATGGAAATGACCTCAAGGTGTGGGACCTTACAAATTGAGGTCAAGTCTCTGGAGAAGGTTGTCTTCCTCTTTCAAACTAAATGCAAATGTGTTGGTCTAACCCAACACATGAATGTTCTAATGATAACATACTCTAATAGATCACAAGGGAAAAGGGGTAGAAAGAGACATGAAATGTGAAAGAAGGTGATGCGCAAAATTTAGAGTTTGTTCCTTCGTACTTCAGAACAACATAATATATCAAAGAAACAACTAAAACACCCACTCATATATGAAGATAAATGAATTTTACTCAAACATTCAAGAGATAACAGTGATAATAGTTAAATTTTATTGACATAAAGCTTGAAGTAACCTTTATAATGGCAGAATGCAAGAGGTGCATGTATGCAAAAGAAAAATCCTAGAGGGGCCAAAGGAAGAACCCATAATAATAATACAATATTTTCCTTTATGGTTCAAGCATAACCAAGATTTGAAATGAAAACCCTAACCCCAAACTAACCAAGGTTACAAAAGATAAATTCAATTAGGACAAATGATCTGTGTTGCCCCCATTACAGAGTAACATAACTAGCCATAAAGGCTTTGACAACTCGAATGATCCCTCGAATGATGACTCATGAATGCAGGGGTGGACGATCATGAATTTTGCAACAAAATCTAGGCCAACATACCCTGACATAAGAATATGGCCTTTCTAACACATCAAGGAGTAATGGTGCCATCTACAAACGAAAAGCAATGTTGGAAAGGCATGAAAAAATGATCTAAGTTGATCAGATTTAAACTGGTAGCTAAGAATTTTCATTGACCCATTACTTCAGCAAATATACCATGAACTGGAGTAATTGACCGTTGAAGTTTGAATATTAGTTGTTGGATTGGAGATGGATGACTAAGATCATATTTACAATAGAACTTTAAAATGCAACTATTGATCACAAGAGAATCAAGATCAACGACTATCACCTAGCCTTAATACATCATTGATCTCCTTAAGAGCATAAGGAAACAATTCATGATGCACAAGATGCATGCAATGCAATAAAAAATTTCCACTTGTTGCCTAGGATGCATGTCACACAATTGCTCTGTCACACATTGAACCTGGACCCACCATATATCATCGCCATCACACATCGCACAAAGGTTTCAACTCTTATGTTTATAACCACAATGCAAAGAACCCTCACAATGACCATCAGAAACTTTCCATCAGATCTGAACCATTGATGCTCTCATCACAACAAACAAGACCATCACAGAAAGCACCTGGAAGGAATCATTCACAACAATGATGTAAATTATGTGTGCGATGACTGTCTTATCATCTCCACTAAATTTGAATCGTTGAAACCATAAGGAAACCAAAGCCTTGGGTCCACCAAGACACATGTCACCTACCCACTATCTCGCTAGGCTCAACTCAAGACCCACCATATCACCACAGGATAGCAGGCAACTGCCACTTGTCCATGCTAATGTTATACACTATCCTATCGAGATGTCGAAAGGACCATTACTTATGCTTGACTGATATCTACCCATCCCTTCGATGAAGAGATCATGTCATCCATCAAAATGTGGAAGGGATAAGCCTCAAGGTCTCGCCAATATCCACTTTTCTCCTTGAAAAATCCCTTCTTGATATCTTCATCACCCATCGCAAAAAGGCTCCATGCTTTATGTTTCCAAACTGCAATGTGAAGAACCTTTGCGATGACTGTTAGATCTTTTCCATTTTTAAATCTAGGCCCTTCATCACTTGATCATCGCGCATCATGAAAACCACTCTATCACCTTGCTTCACAATATCGATGTGAAGCAAGGGCGCAATGCCAGCTCAACCATTGGATGTTCATTGTTTAATCTCATCCCCTCATCACTCATCACAAAAAGTTCTTCAACTACTTTGGATCATAACCACGATGCATAGAACATCCGCAATGACCGTTAGATCACCATCTTTAAATCTGGGTCATTCATCGTGTATCATGCCTATGACTTGAGCCTTTCAACATGAAACAATGATACAAAGAGTCTACATGATGCAAAGGGACATATAGGCCATCACGTGTCATGGACATGAAATACAAAGGCCAAAATAATATAGCAACAAGCGATGCAAAGGAAATGAGCTCATCACTCATCGTGAAAATGAAGTCGATGGGGCAAAGGCATAGTACGATGGGCGATACAAAGACTTAAGCAGTGATAATTAGCACGTGCTTCAAAGTTTTCTTAAAATGGGGGCCGCACCTAGGTAAATAAGACTTGGGAAAAAATTATTTCTTGGCCATTGAACATAAGACTTAAATCAAATATTTAAATTATGGCTACAACTTGAAGACACAGGTAAAGGGGTTGATAAAAACATGACCACCTAAGACATAAATTGTAACTTAGCCAACTGGAGACTGGGTACAAAAGTTCAACATGAGTTTATAACAAAAGTGCACACCAGGCTTATGGGTTTAGGGTTTAAGTACATAAGGGTTTTGAAAGCCTTGTCATGCAAGTTAATAACCCTAATCAAACATGATTGAGGAGTTCAAAACATAAAAAACCCAGATCATCAATAATAATCATGGATTTCAACATGATGCACACATAGGATCTCTTTGATCGAGTATACATGATGTGCATCCAAGGGTGACATAAAATATGTCAACAATTCCCAACAAGCATTTATTTTCCTATTTTGGAGCCTTAGAGAGAGGTATAGTTGCCATTAGTTGTTATGGAGTTGAAAAAAATACAAATTATAATAGGAATATGCTCACTACACCCATTGTAGCCCTAATACCTCTTATACACTCATCAATAAATCACAAAAAGAATTTAACTTTTTAACAAAATTTAAAGATAGGAAGCACTTGATTACCTAAGATAGACTAAACCTGAACTTGAGTATAACACCAAAACACATAATATAACTTTTCTCTTTGTTTTCACAAATATATTTGATAGAGATAAACAATACATCTTTTAGGGCTCCACCTTAATATCTACTCAATAGGAAAGAATGCCCTAAGTAACCCATGTCCAACTCTTCATATACCCTTAAAACACTTAATTTGGATGTTTCAAGCAAGTCTAAGGCTTCAGGCCAAGTTGACCAAATCATTAGAAGCTCTTTTTGAATTTAAGCCAAACTATCAAAGACCCTAAACCAATGACAACAACAAAATGTTTAATCTCTATTGAGAAGTAATTGATTTATTTTCACAATGTTCATTGGTTTACTTTTGTAGGGTTCAATGGTGGAGAGATGAGTGTTCCTAAAAAAAACAAAATGTGTTAGTTAAGCTATTGGGTGTTCAAGCCTTTAAAGACAAGATCACTACAAAATTATCATTGATGTAATAACCCTCTTCTACAATCTTAAATCTCAATTTCTCAACAAGAAAAACTCGTAGCATAATCACAACTGAGCTATTGTTTTAAATTTCAAATCACATAATATAATGTTTTGAATTCTGGATACAAAATTTATAAACCAATTACAATTGAAAATATTCACATTGCCTTCTCTATATCAATCAGTCAACCTCTTTTCCTTTGCACTCTCTCTTACTTTGCTGCACACACAATCCAATTCATGTCTCCACTCTTAATCTGGATTGACTTCTTCAAGCCAATCAATTCCACTATACTATGTTGCATATTCTCTTTACAGTTGTGCCTCTATCAATTACTTGTTGCTCGCCCTTTAACAAGATTTTGATGCCTTACTGCGCACCTCACTTCACTTTGGCACATCATATCTTCTTTCTGCCAGTGTCCCCTTTCTCACCACATGAGTTCACACACTGACCCCAACCTTTTGCACCCCTATTCTTCTTGTTTTTAATCAACCCCCCTTGTGAATATGAAAAGGTAGATGGTTTATTTCAAATTTTTCTAAAATCAAAATGTCATTGGCCTTTTCACAAAACTATCAACCTTTTCACAAAATTGTGCCCTTTTGTTTTGGTTAAATCTACATTAAAATCAATAAATAAAATGCTTTATTCCAAGATTATCAACCTCTCTGATAATGGTGAGGCTCAATTTAATCCATTTCCAGATTTAATTCAATATCATTTTTCCCTTACAAATGTTAAGTCGATGCTACTTAGCTTTGGCCAATCAATGTAAATTATGCTTTGTACTCCTTTGTCCACCGTTCCAGAGTAGTTGCAACTTCCATATTGATACATTATGATGTATTTTGATGGGCGTCCATGTCAAATTATGAGGATTATTGCCAAAGAAAAGGAAGATGTGGTTTTACACCAACCAATTGCATTTAATGAGAACATTTATTTATGACATATATTTGCTTCCAAAGTGTTATAATAAAGAGGTGGAATTTAAGAGGTTTAGGTGCTCACATGAAAGAGGAATCAACCAAAAACCAAAATTAAAGAAAATCAAACCAACAATATTTTTTTGGTGGAACTGATCGCCCATTCGTCCACGTGCTCCTGCACCAATCATGGAGGGTGTGGTGGGGGACAAAGAAATATGACATTACATGCATGTAGGGATTGTTCTATATAACCTTACAAAGAGTGTTTACCCTACATTTTCCTACACTATGGATAGTATATTTATGAAAACACATACTAGAACTTAGACCTATCATAACGACTAAGATACCTTCTCTATTCTTGAGAGTGTCATGACCAACATATATTGTAGGAGGGAGCTCTCGATTAAAATTAAGGAGACTAGAGATAATGATATCATCTCTCATTTTTTAAGATAGGAGATGGAATTATTGGTCAAAATATTGGCGAGGTTAGTGATGGGATGTGATGGATTGCATAGGCTAGCCATCATTGACAAAGTTGACATAGTTTGGTTGGGATCTTCTTGTTGCAAGTATGTTGGTGTTGTCATTGATTTCAACTGGTTAACTGGTTGTCAACTAGTTGTTGTTGTCATTGATAGCATGGAAGTTGGTTATTGGTTGTATATGTTGAGGGTATTGAGAAAATTGTAATAAAGAAGGTTTGTAGGTATTCAACATTTGCTTCGGCTGGTTTCATTATGAGATGTGTTGTTAATCTGGATTGACTTCTTCAAGCCAATCAATTCCACTATACTCTGTTGTGTGTTCTCTTTATAGTTGCGCCTCTATCAATTACCTATTACTTTCCCTTCAATAGGAGTTTGATGCCTTACTACACACCTCACTTCACTCTGGCGCATCATATCTTCTTTCTGCTAGCGTCCCCTTTCTCACCACACAAGTTCACACGCTAACCCCCAACCTTTTGCACCCATGTTCTTGTTTTTAATCAATTCCCCCTATGAATATGAAAAGGAAGACATTTTATTTCAAAAATTTCAAAAATCAAAATGTCATCGGCCTTTTCACAAAGCTATCAACCTTTTTACAAAACTATGCCCTTTTGTTTTGGTTAAATCTGCATTAAAAGCAATGAATAAAATGCTTTATTCCAAGTTTATCGACCTCTCTGATAATGATGAGGCACGATTTATCCATTTCCATATTTAATTCAATATCAATTTTCCCTAGCAAATGTCAAGTCGATGCTACTTAGCTTTGGCCAATTGATGTAAATTCTATTTTGTACTCCTTTGTCCACCATTTCAGAGCAGTTACAACTTCCATATTGATAGATTATGATGTATTTTGATGGGCGTCCATGTCAAATTATGAGGATTCTCGCCCAAGAAAAGGAAGATGTGGATTTACACTAACAATTGCATTTAATTAGAAACCATTTATTTATGGCATATATCTGCTTCCAAAGTGTTATAATAAAGAGGTGGAATTTAAGAGGTTTAGGTGCTCACAGGAAAGAGGAATGAACCAAAAACCAAAATTGAAGAAAATCAAACCAACAATTTTTTTTGGTGGCGTTGATCATCTGTTCGCCCGTGTGCTCCTGCACCAATCATGGAGCGTGTGG
The DNA here is from genome assembly GCA_007258455.2 of Sequoia sempervirens. Taxonomy (NCBI): domain Eukaryota; kingdom Viridiplantae; phylum Streptophyta; class Pinopsida; order Cupressales; family Cupressaceae; genus Sequoia; species Sequoia sempervirens. Next base: position 22,551 of record VDFB02342128.1, read on the forward strand.
TGGGGGACAAAGAAATATGACATTACATGTGTAGGGATTGTTCTATATAACCTTACAAAGAGTGTTTACCTTGCATTTTCCTACACTTTGGATAGTATATTTATGCAAACACATACTAAAACTTAGACCTATCATAATGACTAAGATACCTTCTCTATTCTTGAGAGTGTCATGGCCAACATATATTGTAGGAGGGAGCTACCGATTAAAATTAAGGAGACTAGAGATAATGATATCATCTCTCAATTTTTAAGATAGGAGATGGACTTATTGGTCAAACTATTGGCGAGGCTGGTGATGTGATGTGATGGATTGCATAGGCTAACCATCATTGATAAATTTGGCATAGTTTGGTTGAGATCTTCTTGTTGCAAGTATACTGGTGTTGTCATTGATTTCAACTGGTTGTTGTTGTCATTGATGTCATGAAATTTGGTTATCGACTATATATGTTGAAAATATTGAGGAAATTGTAGTAAATAAGGTTTGTAGGTATTCAGTGTTTGCTCTAGGTTTTGCTCCAAGATGTGTTGCTATGCTAGTGATGATCTAAGGTGTTGATCATGATTGTTGGTAGTTGTGATATCTAGATTTTGGGCTTCTAGATCGTTGTATAGTGCAAGATATTTTCACCAGTTGTGAGTTGTGCATTTTAGTGTGTCTGACTGAGGTTCAGGTGAAATATAGTTGCTTCAAATTTCTCTAAATTTTGGTTTTAGGACTTGTAGTTTTGAGAGTAAGTTGATAAGGTCATGTTTAGGTGAAATTTGTTATCCAAAAGATTTGATCGATTTAAGGTTGTATGTGCTTAATTGTTTTATGTGTTTTACAGTGGTGTTGGATGACCTTGTGTTAAAACACTACTTTCAAAATTTATGGAAGCTTGGCGAAGCATGTTGGGACTTATTTAGGTCCTCATTAAGTATGTGTTTGGGTCGCTCTCATTCTAATTCCACCGTAGAATGTTTTGGCGTCAACCTAATTTGAATTTGTAAATACAAATGGTGTGTGGCCGACTTTGGATGGGTTTCAAAGTTGAAGACAGTATAAATATAAGTTGAGATGTTTGTGTAAGATGCAAGAGAAAGATAAATGCAAGATCGATGCAAAATACTGAGTGAGTGATGGGAGTTTGAGCAGATCAGTGTGGAATTCAAGTGGTGAGTTTCTAGAGGCAATGAACTGAAGGTGTACTCTATCATTCATGCATGCCTACAAGTGTGTGAGCGAATTGTGGTCATAATATCTATTGCATTGAGATAGTTTTCTCTCTGTAACAAATCTCTTCTATCTTTTTATAATTCTGTGGCTGTGAGCCATTCGGGTGGTTAACCGTAATTGGACAATGAGTCCTGTTTTGGACAAGTAAGTTATGATTTGGAAAAGTAAGTCTTTTGGCAGTGGGCCTTTTCTATTCAATTCTGAAATTATTTATATTGTGAGCTAATCCTCATTGTGGATTTTCCCTCATTAGGTTTTCCATGTAAATCTAGTGTTATTGTGTGTATGGTTTTGCTTCTTTCAGTTTCTACTTTTACACTTAATGATTAATCACATTATCAAAGTAAAGGATTTGTGAATGGTAATTGATCTAACCTCTGGTGGAAGTTTTAAAGGATAAAATTGCTACAATTGATTCACCCCCCTCTCAGTTGTCTTGTTCAACAATTGGTATCATAGATTGGTTCCTTGGAGAAGAGCCTAACCACTTAAGGAAGGTCCGAGATGGCAAGCAAGATCACTCTTGAGTGTCCTAGGTTGGATGGGATTGACTATGTCTTCTAGAAGACAAAGATGGAAGGATATCTAGAATACTATGGATATGATGTTGAGAAAGTTTATAAGACTACATACACTACTCTTGCTAATGGTCCAAGTACAACTAATGAGATCAAGGCGCATGAAGCAAACAATAAGGCAAAGTTCATTTTGAAGAATAGTCTCACATTCTGAATTAATTAAAGTTGCAAATATGAAGAATGCTAAAGAGGTCTGGATGCATTGGAAAAGATTCATGAAGGAGATGAAAAGGTCAAAGAAGCAAAGCTGCAAAGCTTGGAGGCACAATTTGAGATCCTGCTAATGTTTGAAGATGAGAACATTAAATCCTATGTACTAAGAGTGAATGAGCTGGTAGGTGGAATGCGAGGACTTGATGCAATAGTGGATGAATCCAAGATTGTGAAGAAGATTCTCAGAAGTCTCCATGATGCATATAGTAAAAAGATATCTGCTATTGAGGAATTTGTAGATTATAAGACCTATATTAAAGATCAGTTGTTGGTTACTCTAACCTCATTTGAAATTAGAAAGCCTAGCTTGAGAAATGGATCAAAGTTAGAAACTACTTTTAGGGTTACAATTGCTAAAGATTTGGATGAAGAAAACTTTGATGAAGTGGAAGCTAACTTTGTAAGAAGGATGAAAAAGGGTTCTAGTAAGTATCAAGGTAAGTTACCCTTTAAACGCTTTAGTTGTGGAGGAATAGGGCATTATGCTTCAATATTTCTAAAAAGAGCTAAGAAGAATAAACATAGAGAAGGAAAGGAAAATAAAGGTAAGATGATCAAGAGAGCATATTATGTAAATGAAGATGCTGGTATTTCTAATGTTGAGTCTGATTATGAAAATTTTGATGAAAATGAATTCTTGTTCTTGGCTATAAAAGATGAATCTACTTCTGCTAATACTGAGAGACAGGTGAAGTGCTCTAGAGAAAGTTGAAGATATTGTAATCTCTGCTTTTCATGCTAAACAAGAAAAGAACTATTGGGTTGTTATAGTGGTTGTTCACATCACATGACTGGTGATAAGAGTAAGTTTGTTAAACTTGAAAAATATGATGGAGGCTTAGTTAATTTTGGAGATGATATTGGTGTTGGAGTGCGAGAAACACTAAGATGGGGGGGGTTAGTCAGTGTTTCAATAACCAAATTCACATTCAATTGTTTTCCAAAACACATAACTTTTTTATAATTATGAAAAGTTTAGTTTCAAGAATGTTCTCAAATGTGACAACCACTATCAGATTTTTAAACCCCTGAATATGATTATAACACATAACATAGTATTTTCATGATTGGAAAAACCTCATGGGGATAAAAAACCACTCAGTAAAAAACCTCACTGGCTTAAACAAAACCCATTGATTACAGAGCCTTACTAGCTAATATTTGTGCCTCACTGGCAAAGCCTCATTGGCTACAAAAACATGCCTCACTGGCAAGTTTAATGTTGCTACAGCCTCATTGGCTTTTCATGCTAACAACTACCTCACTGGAAAATACAACTACCTCACTGGCAAAACATTTTCACATCAAAATGACTCTGAAAAATAAAAAGACAAAGTATAATCTTCGTTTCATTACAAAGCATTTCTTGATTGTCTCACTTTCATTTGAGACTCAAGAATTCATGTCTATGTTTTCAAATACGATATGCACTTTTCAAATGCTTCTCATTTCAAAATAGGTTTTACATTAAAGCATAATATTGCCACACTAATGATGTTGCAGAGTAATTCACATATCCATTGAACCAACACAGTGACTACGTCACCTCCTTATATACATCATGATAATCTATCCTCATGAATGGATGATGACCATACAACAATATGGTTTCATAATTGTCAACCAACCCAACTATTTTCATTGTAACCTTATTAACAATGCAAACCCTTGTATATGCAATGCCTTTAGAAACCCTTATGCAAAATGGTAAAAACTCAACTGAGACCTTGCATTACACTCAAATCACAAACTAGGGTTTTGATTTAAAAGAGCAAAGAATGTTACTAAGAATGGAACCTGATTAAAACTTTGCAAATGATAGATATCACCTGGTGAAGTCGAATGTTGAATACCGCACTTTGTAACCATTGTACCATCACAAAAGCAAACTATTCCATGCCCTAAGTCGACCATTGCTAGGTCAAAGGAAAGACTCAACTGGACCATAGTAACCTGAGCATAGTCACATCAAACTCCTTTTACATGAACCTCTATTGATATCAAAAACCCTCAAAAACTAATGAGTATGTCGGTGATCCAAAACCAAAAAATACTCAAGAAAATAATGAGCCCCTTAATAATCATGTTAACATCAAATCACCTTGCAATAATATTAATGTATAAACCACTAAACTCTTCAAATATACTCATGTAAACAATTACCAAAGTGAAACCAATTGACATCAATGCCAAACTCATACAATGCCAAAGGTCAAAGGGGTTAACAATTGGTGCTAAGATTTGTGGGATAGGTTCAGTTAGTCTTGATGGAAAGCATAATACTCATGATGTCTACTATGTTAAGGTTTTAAGGAATAATCTCTCAAGCTTTTGACAAATGTGTAGTAAAGGATATAATCTTGTGTTCAAAGATGAGAAATGTGAAATAAGGAAAGATTTTGGAACTGTGATTTTCGCTGGAAGAAGTTTGAAGGAAATTTTTATCAACTTAAGGGTGCTGATGGATATTGCCTTATGTCTCAAATTAATAACAGTTGGTTATGGCATTGGAGGATGTGTCACATCAATTTTGACAACATGGTGAGAATCGATGCAATACAAGCTGTGAGAGATTTACTGAGAATTACAAAGCCTGTTAATGCTATTTACAAGAACTGTCAGTTTGGAAAGCAAGCTAGAAACAACTTTAGATCAAAGGAACAATCTACTACTAGATTATTGGATTTGATTCACACAGATCTTTGTGGTCCTACAAGGGTGAGAATTCTACAAGCTGGCAGGTATTTTATGCTTTTGATTGATGATTACTCTAGAATGACATGGGTTACATTTCTTAGAGAAAAAATTGATGCATTAGAAAAATTTAAAGCATTCAAAGCTATGGTTGAAAATGAAATGGATATGAAAATCAAATGCTTAAGGTCTGATAAAGGTGGAAAATTCACCTCCAATGAGTTTAACATGTTTGCTAAAGCACATGGAATAAGAGGACAATTGTCTGCTCCTAGAACTCCTCAACAGAATGGAGTTGTTGAAAGAAATAACATGATAGTTCAAGAAGCTGCTAGGTCAATGATAACTGTGTTATTTTTATGATCAAATATAAAACTCATATTTTAATTCAAATTCAAACACATCAACACAACATATATCGTGGGAAAACCCTCCACTTGAGGGAGAAAATACTAGCAACAATATATCACTTATATATTATATAAGAATCACAAAGTCTTTTACAATGAGGCTGAGTTCAAGGCCAATCAACAACACTCTAGATGCAATGACATTATAATCTGCTCTTCCTTGATATCGAATTCTGCTCTTAGAGAACCTTCGATTTGCTCTTGATGAAATTTGCACTTGTATAGGAATGAATGAATTGAACTTGCTTGATGACAAATGGATGGAAATGCACTTGTATATATACAATGTGTGGGAGAGGTCGCACCTCTTCAAGAACAAGGTTGACTAATAACAAAATATATTACAAATAAAATGAAATGAATATCAAGGAAGGTCAGCCAAGATAAGAACAATAATTAAATGAAGTGAAGTGCCTCTTCACTTAGAAAATCAACATCATATAAATTGAATAGTTGAAGGCTATTATTCAATTTTTGTTTCTTCAAGTCGTGGCTGGAAGTAACACATGAAGCTGCTAACATCAACACTCCCTCTCAGCTAGGGAGGAATACTTCCAGCTTTCCAAAGACAAAACATCCACACTGGCTACACCCATATGTTGAAAGAGCTCATCATGGAGTCACTCAATGTGATATCAACCATCATGGCTACTCCCATGTATGGTAAACCATATGTGCACAAGTACCCATCATGGAATCACTCAATGTGATGTCGTCATCTCATCATGACATTCACCATGTCTACTCCCAGAGGGTGAATAAACAAAAATACAAGAAAATCATCACAGATTCTCTCACATGATGTTGTCATGGAGTCACTCAACATGACATCCACCATGGCTACTCCTAGAGGGTGGAAACAAGGGCTTTCACCTCAAATTTCTCCATCACAAAGAAAGATGTAGTAACAAGGGCTTGCACCTCAAATATCTCTCACAAAGAGAAATGCATTAAAGAAAATCACAGAAGATCACTGAAGTTGAGTCTCCCTTTCAGTTAGGGCTTCATTCTCCACAATTCCAAGCTTGTCTTGAAAGTACAAAAACTTTATTCTGCAGAGAGGCTTGGTGAGAATGTCGGCCGACTACTCAGTGCTAATGTATCTCAACTGGATTGCTTTCCTCAATACCATATCTCTGATATAGTGGTATTTGATCTCAACATGTTTTGTTTTGTCATGAAACACTGGATTGACATAAAGCTTCACATAACTTTGATTATCACAATGAATGACAGTCGGCTCCAATGATTGTCCAAACAATCCTACAAGGAACTTCTGAAGCCACACTGCTTCTCGAGCTGCCACACATGCTGCAATGTACTCGGCCTTAGCGATGCTCAATGCCACTGAAGACTACTTCCTGCTACACTAGAAGATCGCAAAACCCAAACTCAAACAACATCTAGAGGTGCTCTTCCGATCAGCAACACACCCTACCCAATCAAAATCAGTATAACCATGCAACTTCAAGTCCACACCAGAAGAATATCTCAAGCCATATCCAACTGTGCCATGCAAGTATCTCAGGATATGCTTCGCTACAACTAGATGTATTTTCCTTGGTTCGCACATGAACTGACTAAGTGCACTCACTGCATAGCAAATATCTGGTTTGGTATTGACTAGATACATCAATGATCCAATCAACTGCCTGTACATGGTAGGGTCCACCAGATCTGAACTAGCTGCAACCTCCTTTAACTTCTAAAAATTGGTTTCCATAGGTGTAGACATGGATTTACAATCCATCATACCAAATCTCTTCAAGATGTCTATTGTATACTTCCCTTGACTCAGAATGATCTCATTAGGCCTCTGCCATACTTCTAAGCCAAAGAAGTAGTGCATGTACTTAAGATCCTTCATTTCAAATTCAGAAGCCAAACTCCTTGCATTTGATACTGAGGTGTTCTCCAATAAGAAATAGATCATCAACATAGAGAACCAAAATCAATGCTTTGCCATCAATTATCTTGAAGTATAAGTTAGAATCAACATCATTCTTGGAGAAGCCCAAGCTTAGCAGGTACCTATCAATTCTCTCATACCAAGCACGAGGAGCCTGCTTAAGGCCATACAAAGCCTTCGTCAATCTGCAAACATGAGACTCCTTCCCATGAACTTCAAAGCCATAAGGTTGCTCAATGTATACCTCTTCTTCAATTACACCATTTAGAAATGTTGTATTCACGTCCATCTGGTGTAGCTTCCATCCTTTAGTTGTTGCAATGGCAATGATAGTCTTGATGGAGGTATAACGAGCAACTAGAGCAAAGGTTTCCTCATATTCTATTCCCTCTTTATGAGAGAATCCTATAGCCACAAACCTAGCCTTGTACTTCTTGATGCGCCCATCAGCCGCATGCTTGATCTTGAAGAGCCACCTATAAGATACAATAGATTTTCCTTTTGGTCTAGGTACGATGTCCCAAACATCATTCTTGAGGATAGATTGATATTCTTCAGCCATAGCATCTCTCCATACTTGTTGACTTGAAGCTTCCTCAACACTGGAAGGCTCAAATTCAATCATTTGACTCATCAAGGCAAGATAACTTGAAAACTTGTGAGGTATTTTGCTCTCTAAATGTTCCTCTCGGGGCTGCAAACTTTTCTGCCTCCTGCATTGTTTTCCTATCCCAAAGAGGTCTCTTTCGACCAATAACAATGTTTGTAGGCCCATCAATAGGTTCCAAAGGCTCAACTAGGTCATCATCTTCTTTAGGATCAATAGCCTCCCTCTAAATCTCAGGAGTATGGTCAACTTCCATGTCTTGATGAGACTCTTGGTCTTCATTGTCTATCTCCATGTGGGTGCCCTTAGATCTTTTAAATGCAACATCCTCTTCAAATGTAATATCTCTGTTGATCTCTATCAGTTTTTGACCTGGAATGTAAACTTTGTAGGCTTTCAAGACTCATTGTAGCCCACAAATATTCGCTTCTTGCCAGATGGTTCCAAATTTTTCCTCTTATCTTTAGGCACATGAACATACATAGGACAACCAAAGATTCTCAAATGACTTACTTGCGGCTTCACACCCGTGAAAGCTTCCTCAGGAGTCATGTTCTCCAAAATGCAGCGAGGGCTCTGATTCTGAACATACACAACTGTTCTAGATACCTCGGCCCAAAGGAAGGTTTGTAGATCTTGATCATGAATCATGGCTTTAGCTTCTTCTACAATAGATCTGTTTTTCCTTTCTACAACACCGTTTTGTTGTGGATTGTAGGGAACACAAAACTCCCTTTTAATTCCCGCCTCAACACAGAAATTATGGAAGCTTCCAGAGATATATTCTCCTCGATTGTCAGATCTCAGAATTTTGATCCTCTTCCTAGACAAGTTCTCTACTTGAGCTTTAAATTCCTTGAATCTCTCAAGTACTTCCTCATATTCTTTAGTCTTTAAGAAATAAATCCAAGTCTTTCTAGAGTAGTCATCAATAAAAATTACATAATACAAGAAACCACTCAAAGAAGAAACAAACATTGGACCACACAAATCAGAATGAACAAGGTCTAGAATACATTTAGATCTACTCTCACTACTATGAAATGGACCTTTGGTGTTCTTACCCAAAGTGCAACCTCTGCAAGTTCCTTCATGCTCCTGGCTGAGTTTAGGAAGGCCCGTGACCATCTTTTCCATGGTTGGGAGTGCTCTGAAGTGAAGGTGAGCAAGTCTTCTATGCCATAGCTCACACGAACTTGATGAATCATGTAGAAAAGCTTGCAATGGTCGAGTGGAAAGTCTTTAGAGACTCTCATGTCGAGCTCCAATCACTCGGGCAGTCTTGATGCTTGAGTTCTTCGGCCATGCAAGGACTTTACCTTCGGAGAATGCAACTTGATATCCCTTGTCCTCCAAGGCTGAAATAGAGACAAGATTCCACTTGATGCCTGGTACAAATAGTACATCACTCAACTACAAGGAAATGCCAGAATCTAAGTGAAGAGTGGAGGTCCCAACATCTTTCACATAATAACATGCATCATCTCCAATTATGACTTGAACACTTGAGTCTCTTTCCACCAAATCAGATAGATGTTCTCTAAAACCCGTAATGTGGCGAGAGGCGCCACTATCAATTAACCAAGTGTTGTTATCTGTTGGAACACTACTTGATAAGGCAGAATAGAATAGAAAATCACTCGAATCCTTTTGAGGAGAGATCTCACCCACATCTACAATTGTAGCCTGTTGCTTAGGTCTGGTTGGACAATCTTTTGCATAGTGACCAAACTTGTCACATTTGAATAATTGTATGCAGGAGAGGTCCTTCTTCTTCTTAGATGCAGGGGCACCATCAAATATTTTATCTCTATTCCTCTTGAAGTTTCCTTTCTTCACTTCACTTCTCTTCCTTTCTTCTTCGAAGATTGAGCGGCAAGTACATGAATGTTTTCATTTGTAGAACTTTTCTCATTACCTCTCGCAGCCAATCCTGATTCTTCTTGAATGCAATCTTCCTTCAAGCAATCAAACTTAGGAAGTTTTGATCTCCCACTGATACCTTGGATAAATGGCTCCCAAGATTGAGGTAGGCCATTAAGCACCAACATAACCAAATACTTATCATCCACCATATGCCCAATGGTAGAGAGCTGATCTCTCAACTCGGTGATCTTCATGAAGAATGAGATGACGGATTCTCCTTTCTCCATCTTGACATGATGAAGTTGTTTCCTTAATGCACGAGCTCGGCTTGTATTGTTGATATCATACATTTCTTCCAAAGTCTTGAACATTTCCCTTGTTGTCTTCAACTTGGAGATGATTGGCACAAGGTGGTCCTTCACGGAGTCTACCCAAATCTTCTTCGCCTTAGTGCAATTCTTTCTCCATTGAGACTTCTCATTTTCATCAGAAGGTTTGGGAACTTCGCCCTCCACGAACTCAGCAATCTAATTTTCTTCCAAAGCAAGCATTACTCTAAACTTCTAAGAGGTGAAGTTTAAAGCACCCTCAAGTCTATCTTCGATCTTGAGCCTAATCACCATCTTTGACGATCGAATCAATGCAAGAAGAAATGAGAATAAGAGTGGATGATAGTGCTGCTATATAAATTTGATCACGATCTTGCTTAAACCCACTCTAATACCATGCTAGTTTTATGATCAGATATAAAACTTAGATTTGAATTCAAATTCAAACACATCAACACAACATATACCCTAGGAAAAGCCTCCACTTGAGGGAGAAAAACCCAGCAACAATATATCACTTATATATTATATAAGAATCAACAAAGTCTTTTACAATGACGCTGAGTTCAAGGCCAATCAACAACACTCTAGATGCAATGACATATTATAATATGCTCTTCCTTGATATCGAATTCTGCTCTTAGAGAACCTTCGATTTTCTCTTGATGAAATTTGCACTTGTATAGGAATGAATGAATTGAACTTGCTTGATGACAAATGGATGGAAATGCACTTGTATATATACAATGTGTGGGAGAGGTCGCACCTCTTCAAGAACAAGGTCGACCAATAACAAAATATATTACAAATAAAATGAAATGAATATCAAGGAAGGTCGGCCAAGATAAGAACAATAATTAAATGAAGTGAAGCGCCTCTTCACTTAAAAAATCAACATCATATAAATTGAATAGCTGAAGGCTATTATTCAATTTTTTTTTCTTCAAGTCATGGCTGGAAGTAACACACGAAGCTACTAACATCAACAAACTGAGGCAGGTCTACCGAAAGTCTACTGGAGAGAATCAATTCACACTACTCTTTATGTGTTTAATCGAGTTCAAGCAAAAGCTAACAACACTAAGACTCCCTATGAGTTGTGGTATGGAAAGATTCCTACTATAAAGTAATTCAAAGTATTTGGAAGCAGATGTTATATCAGAAGAGATGAAGAAAATTTAGGAAAGTTTGATGCAAGATGTGATGAGGGTATTTTTCTTGGATACTCTCTTAGAAGCAAAGCTTACATATGCTACAATAAAAGGCTACGAAGGATTGTAGAAAGCACAAATGTCAAGGTCGATGAAGCATTGAAGAATTCAATTGAAGTTGATGGATATGTATCAAATGAACAAAATGCAGAAAAGTGATAGAAAAAGTTGTTGAAGAACGGGAGAAGCAGATTGAAGAAGAAGCTTCGGTGGTGTCCCCAAAGACACCTAAATATGTAAAAAAGAATCATTCTAAAGAACAAATCATTGGAGATTAAAGGAAAGGAGTATTGACAAGAAGCAAAGTTGTTGCAGATGAAATAAATCTGTGTTTGCTTTTTACAGTTGAACCTAAGACAATAAGTGAAGCATGTAAAGATGAAAATTGGATGAGAGCAATGGAAGAACTTATGCAGATTGAGAATAATCAAACCTGGGAATTGGTCCCTAGACTAGCAGATAAAAACATAATTGGATCAAAATGGGTATTCAGAAACAAGTTGAATGAGGATGGAGAAGTGGTCAAAAATAAGGCAAGGCCTGTGTAAGGGTTACTCACAAGTAGAAGGTATAGATTTTTAGGAGACTTTTGCTCCAATGGCTAGGATGGAAGCTATTAGAATGTATTTGGAATTTGCTACTCATAAGGAATTTAAAGTTTACCAGATGGATGTAAAGTCTGCATTTCTAAATGGTGAGTTAGAAAAAGAAGTATACATGGAACAACCAGAAGGATTTCAGTTGTCAAAACAACTGGACATGGTCTACAAATTAAAAAATGCTTTATATGGATTAAAGCAAGCTCCTAGAGCTTGGTATGCAAGATTGGATAGATATTTGATTCAACAAGGTTTTAGTAAAGGTATTGCAGATAGTAATTTGTATTTCAAAATTGAAAATCACAAAATCTTGATAGTAGTTGTACATGTTGATGATATTATCTTTGGAGGAAATGAAACAATGTGCAAAATGTTTGTTGAAGAATGCAAAAAAAATTTGAAATGTCTATGTTTAGTGAGATTAACTTCTTTCTTGGACTGCAAATCAATCAAATAGAAAAAGGAATTTTTATTTCACAATCAAAATATGTCAAGAAACATTGAAGAAGTTTGGGATGGATGGTTCCAAACCGGTATGCACTCCTATGGTGACTGGCTGCAAATTGAGTAAAGATGATGATTCACCTAAGGTTGATCAGAGCAAAAATAGATCTATGATTGGAGGACCGTTGTATTTAATTGCTACTAGACTGGATATCATGCATGTAGTTTGTCTTGCGGCTAGATTTCAAGAAGATTCTAAAGAAACACATGTTGTTGTCAAGAGGATATTCAAATATTTGAATGGCACTCCAAATTATGGCTTAGGGATATTGATTTTACACTAAGTGCTTATACAGATGTAGATTGGGCAAGTTGTGTTGATGACATAAAAAGTGCAAGTGGTGGTGCATTCTTTCTTGGTTGTAGATTGGTGTCATGATTAAGTAAAAAGCAAGATTTAGTTTCCTTACCAACTGTAGAGGCTGAGTATATTGCAACATCTTGCTGCACACAAGTTTTGTGGATGAGACAAACATTGAAGGATATCAAAGTAATGTATGATGATCCCATCTCTATCTTTTGTGATAATACAAGTGCTATTAACATTTCAAAGAATCCAGTGATGCACTCAAGGACAAAGCATATATCTATCACGTATCACTTTTTGAGAGAAAAGGTCATGGAGAATGAAGTAAAGCTTGAGTATGTACCTACGAAGGATTAGATTGTTGACATATTTACTAAAGCTCTTCCTAAAGATACTTTTGAGTATCTCTGAGAGAAGTTAGGGGTCATTGCCCATCCCTTCTTGAACTAGATGCATATGGAGATGCATTAGTCTAGTGAATCTATGGATCTATCTTCTTTTTGGACTGATGTTTGGTGGCTACCTCTTAGGGGGAGCAGGTAGTGTCTTGTGTTGTCATTGTGCAATTATTTGGGTGTACTCCTAAAGGGGAGTATTATATACTGGTAATGCTCTTAATATCAAAGGGGAAAACAATAGAAGACATCTTTTGCCTTTGCCATCAATGTCAAATGGAGGAGAAAATATCATGTGAAAAAGTAAGGGGGAGAAAGAATTCTGGAGATTGATGGTTCAGAGCTGTTGTGTTGTCTTTGATAGTTTTTCACATCATATGTTGCCATCAATGACAAAGGGGGAGATTGTTACAAGTATATTGGTGTTGTCATTGATGTCAACTAGTTGTTGTTGTCATTGATGTCATGGAAGTTGGTTATTGGTTGTATATGTCAAGGATATTGAGAAAATTGCAATAAAGAAGGTTTGCAAGTATTTAGTGTTTGCTCCAAGTTTTGCTCCGAGATGTGTTGCTATGCTAGTGAGGATTTGAGGTGTTCATGATTGTTGGTAGTTGCTATATCTAGATTTTGGGCTTCTAGATCGTTGTACAGTGCGAGACATTTTCACTAGTTGTGAGCTATGCATTTTAGTGTGTTTGGCTGAGGTACGAGTGAAATGTAGTTACTCTGGATTTCTCTAAATTTTGGTTTTAGGACTTGCGGTTTTGAGAGTAAGTTGATGAGTTCGTGTTCAAGTGAAATTTGTTATCCGGAAGATTTGATCGAGTTAAGGTTGTGTGTGCTTAATTGTTTTATGTGTTTTACATTGGTGTTGGTTGACCTTGTGTTAAAACACTACTTGCGAAATTTATGTAAGCTTGGCGAAGAGTGTTGGGACTTATTTAGGTCCTCATTAAGTATGTGTTTGGGTCGCCCTCATTCTAATTCCACCATAGAATATTATGGCGCTGACCTAATTTGAATTTGTAAATACAAATGGCCTGTGGCTGACTTTGGATGGGTTTCAAAGTTGAAGACGGTATAAATATAAGTTGAGATGTTTGTGAAAGATGCAAGAGCAAGATAGATGCGAAATAGTGAGTGTGCGATGCAAGTTTGAGCAAATCAATGTGAAATTCAAGTGGCTAGTTTCCAGAGGCAGTGAGCTAAAGGTGTACTCTCATTCAAGCATGTCTGCAAGTGTGTGAGCGAATTGTGGTGGAAATCTTTCTTGCATTGAGATAGTTCTCTCTGTAACAAATCTCTCCTATCTTCTTGGTAATTTTGTGGTAGTGAGCCCTTCAGGTGGTTAACCGTCATTAGACAGTGAATCATGTTTTGGACAAGTAAGTCCTGATTTGGATAAGTCCTATTTTGGTAGCAAGCCTTTCCAATAGTGAGCCTTTTGTATTCGATTTTGAAATTCTTTATATTTTGAGCTAATCCTCACCGTGGTTTTTCCCTCATTGGGTTTTCCACATAAATCTACTGTTATTGTGTGTATGGTTTTGCTTCTTTCAGTTTTTGCTTTTACACTTAATGATTAATCACATTAACAGAGTAAAGGATTTGTGAATGGTAATTGATCTAACCTCTGGTGGAAGTTTTAAAGGATAAAAATATTACAATTGATTCATCCCCCCTCTCAGTTGTCTTGTTCAACACTTCTATCACTTAAGCCTCCTTTGATATGCAAAGGGTAACACATGAAGGCTCATAGAGAGGGATATTGATAATGTACTAGACTAATATCAACCCTAGGGTACTTATTGGGAGGGCACACCCTCATGATGAGGATAGGATAAAGATGAGTACACCTAAGTAATGAATGTTTCTCAAGAAAATAATATAAGGGATATGACCACCACATAGATGACATGAGATTTCTCATTATTTAGATTACCTACTAGATGATATCAGACTTTGAGGACTAGTACACACACTTGAATAGATGAGAGTTAAAGAAAATCCTAGGCCAAGACAAATGATAGATTGTAGAGGGCAATAAAGGCCCCATTAGATCTTGAATGATCGAGGTACTTGAGTAAGTTTGATTAATTCAACCTTCATAAATGTATGCATTTATTTTTGTAGTGCTTTTACTTATTTGCATTTAATGTGATCTTGTGTGCATATGTACAAGGTCTATGCAAAATTGGAGGACATTCATTGCTTGTGTTGAGCATAAATTTTTGGCCAATTTGACATGAGATTGAAAGGTAATGGTCCACATGATAATACGATAGCTAGGACACGCTTCAACATATTTCCTTGAGCAAAAAAATTGTGACTGTAAGGAAGTCATCAATGCTAACATACATACAGATCTATTGCAACATGTAATCATTTTATGCATCACAAAATAAGGCATGTAAGATAAAACCTTGCTATGGAGTTGTAGGGAAAACTATGTTTTTAAACTCACGAAATTATAAAAATACCTAAAACTAACAAGGAATTTATTTGAATGTGTACAAATATAGATTAAAAGCAAACTTGTCTTGTTGTTCTCAAGGTAGGGCACAAGGCAATTCTACATTTCCACATTTGACAAAAATCTTTTTGATATATTTTCTAATACAAAAACTTACAACTAATACACTTTTTTTTTTACTAAACATATAAACTAAAAATCATAAGCATAACATGGTAGAATTGAATAAAGCAAACATAAACTACTATAAATCAAATATGAAGAATTGCATACAAAGCTACAAGACTTCAATAAATAGTGACCACTTCAAAGCAGACAATAATTATTAAATTGTAATCTACTCACATAAATCAAACATTTACAATCTCCTTAGCAACAAGTAGGCATATTATTACTTTTCCAAGAAAATGGAAGTGTCAAAAGCACTTAATCATTAGTTTTTTTTTTTAAAATGCATGATAAATAACAAAAAGCTAACTAAATTTTTTTATGCTATGAGCAGTCCGTCTGCACACAATGGAAGCAAAATATGTAATTTGGCCCACAATTCTAGTATCTAAATCCTTTCTAATAAGAATAAATGTATCTATAAATAGACCTAAAAAATCATTAAAAAATATAACATCTATAACTAAATCTTCCAAAAGATTATCTTTAAATATCTCTTTTAAAAATAATGACAACTAAAAAAAACAAAAAGCTAAAAATCACAATTCTAAAAATAGATTTAGAAAAACATCATGATATTCTAAAAAATTGTTATGACTAAAACAAATAGTTTATAAATAGTTAACCTACACTTGGCTTCTAACAATGATTCTAACAAAGCTTTCATTTTGACCATGACAAATCCTCCGATGAAGCCCACAAACTTCATGACCAATCTTGGTGACTACAATTTAGTTCTTATCCTTGCATTTTCTTTCTCATTTTTTTTTCTCTTCTTCTATATTCTACTATTCCATGCATCATTTAATGAATAGATAAGATATTTAACAATGTTGCTAGCATTCTTCGTGAATATTTTAAAAATATTTTGGTACAATAATTTAATAAAGCATAAAAGCAATAAATATCAATTATTTTTGTTGCTCTTCCATTCTCTCCTCTTTATCCCTTCAATTATTTCAAGACATATTTAATGAACATATAGGATAATTTATATTATTATCATTATGAGTATTTGCATTAACTTAATAAGACGTAAGACCAATAAATATTTCAATTAATTTACAGTGTTGGCATCATTCATTGTGATTATTTCCACATATTATAATGCAATAATTTATAAGGCATGCAACAAATATTTCAATACTTATTGTGGCTCTTCCTTTCTCTCTCCTGTTTTTCACTTCAAGGAACAAATACGATATTTTATAATGTTGGAATCATTGTCTACGAGTTAGTCATCAATGACCAACAAAATACCGAGAAACTTGCTCCAATAGCAACCTTTTGTAGACTTGGACTTCTCCATGTCAAGGGTGTGTTTGAGTCTTTGTACTTTTTGTTATAGTTTGACATTCACTGTTCACTTCAATGTCTTTCTCTCTCCAAGCATGCTTTTGGGCCTCCAAGAGCAATTCTAACTTAGTCTTTCTCTCTCCAAGCTTGCTTTTGGGCTTCCAAGACCAATTCTAACTTACATTTTTCCCTTTCACTTTTGTCATCGAACCTCCTAGGGGCATGCTTGAACACTTGGGAGCACTTAATATGATGCACTTTTGGCATGACACTAGAGTATATGTTACACAACAAGCTGCTAATGGGGCTACCCAGCCATCAAGGACACAAGATGCATCTGTGGTTCTTGTACCACTTTGGTGATAGAAATCTCATCATCCTCTAAACCATAGTAGCTCTAGGGTCCTTGCCTTTGAGAGAGACACTCCTTCATAGAGGCTACTAGACAAATAGGACGTTAGAGTAGGCTAGCCTTTGAAAAGCATGGAGAGTTTTCTGTGCTTTAATCCCAAGCATGTATTCTATATGATGTTTCCCAGAGATGAATGAATTCACATATACATACATATGTATACACACGTGTACGTATGTATCTGCACATATCTGATCCAAATGCAATATTTAACATTTTGTTTTGACCAGCCATAATAAATGTGACTTTAGTTTTGCAGAGTTTTACGACACTGTTGAGCCAAGTTAATATAATTAAGTCAATTATGACAAGTTTATGTGGGTGGTATTACTGTGGTCCAAAAATGGTAATATTATCTCCACACTATCACCTCTCTTAAAAATTTGAAGAACCCTGTTGTATCTTTTAATAATTATCAATCCAGTGCTATAAACTTTATTTAGCAAGATAGAAATGAACATTTCCTGAAACATTCATTTTATCACATTCTTATAGATAATTTAGTGCATTATCAAACACCAAGAATTTTAAAAGGTGGGGACAAAAACACCCCAAGTGATAATGCTACAGAAAATTTGACATAAATTAGATAACTAATGTTAAAAAAATTACATTTCATCATTATGTGATGCATCCAGGGAGCTGTGTACAAAATAGATTAAATATATGGTATAAAATCATTATATGCACAGGATTATTTCTTATCTATATTAAAGCCAAGGTTGCCATCCAACCCAAATCCTACCAAGAAGATTAAGATCTGTAGCTTGATCAATCAGACAGTCTACTTGTTCCTGTATAGATTCACACACAATTCTTTGGATTCGAGCCCGGACATTATGTTCAGGATTGCCACGGACAATTTTCTCCAGATCAGATAGGTAGGGCTTGTTGAAATGGACTGAGGAATGGAGCTCAGAAATGGTGATATCTGCTGGGTTCCAAAAATTAAGTTTACGATGAGCATTTTCAATCTTTAGTGCGACATGTTGTTGCTCATGTGAACTTACTTGACGAGGTTGGCTTTCAGAACCACCTTCTGAAAATTCTGGCTGCTGCAAGGCTGCAGTTTTCATGGCCTCATTTTTCCAGTCGACCAATGGCTCATTCACAAAAACATCCAGTATAGCAGAAATGATTTCACGATTTGCATGCAGTGCCGATAGTGTACGGACCATGTCATTCCTAAGTAGTCCTATAGAATCTAATGGCAAAAGTATATTTATGAACTGAGAAGTAAGCCTGAATGGTATTAGTTCAGGAACTGGTAGAAGAATAACACCTGTACCAAAGCTGTACCCAAAATCAATAGGAACAAGCATTCCATTTTTTGTGTCCATTAGAAAATTGGACAGGTGTCTATCTCCAACCCCAGCAATGTAACCACAGATACTCAAGACAGATAAGCTTCGAACAAAATGAGATCGTAGAGCAAGAAAAGATTCAGCACTTGTTGCCAACCTTGAAATGCCAATTTTGAGGGCATCCCATGGTAACTGAGACATCAAAGCATTCATTTTCTGTATGACTTCATCTGCTCCAACATTTCTGTACATATTTCTGTAGCTTTCAGATACATTTTTTGAAGCTCCCTTTTTTCCAATCCACTCATGGTACTGGCTGCGCACATGAGACAGAAGATCCACTGGATTATTCCTTCCCTGTCTTGAAGCCTGTTGCCCAGTATTTGGCAGTCTATGCACTAACCCATCCTTAATGACATCTTCCAGAACAGTAGTCCCCTCAACAAATTGCATAATGCCACACTGTTTTGAAATAGGAATGACAGCATATGTTCGTAAAGCCAGCTTCCTCCTAGCACAAGAAGAGTCCCTGAACAAGACTGTATTCATGACATCAAACAGTTGCTCAATCCTCTGGTCAAGTCTTAAATCCTCTCCTCCCTTCACTACAAACTTGTAGTCCTGTTCATCTGACCCTCGCATTTTCAAAATCTTAGGTCGCTGTTTGGAGCTCAAAGACTGCAATGTCTGATCAAAGCTCATTAATTTTGCATGAGAAATAGGTTCTGGCTTCTTAAAACTGCTGTAACTTCCAGGGATTTCTATAACTGTTTTTCCATGTTCTTCCTTATCATACACTAATGAATAAGATCCATCAAAATCTGCCATCCATTTTGAAAGAGAGCTTAAGCTGATCTTTCCAACCTGCAAGTTCTTTTGACTGTTTGTCAGATTTATCATGACATCATTTAAAGCCTCAGTTAAATGCCCTTCATCCATGGATTTAAGTTTGCTTCCATTCTCACCTAATGCCTTCAAAATTCTTTTTGAATAATCACGGGCAAACTTAATATTATACTCCCCTGACTTTCTATTCTCATCCATCATACATCTAACATCCAAACAATCTTCAAAAATGTCATGAAATGCTCTCTGAGCCCCCTTTTTATCTCCTACACTTAAAAGGCTTTTCAAAAGTGTAAGGGCATTCCGTAAACGCTGCTCTGGGAATGTGAGGTCCTCAAGAGCACGAGTGAATCCCTTCATAATTGGATTACTCAAAAGAATTTCCAGTCTTTTTGTTCTTTCTTGCCCCACAGTTCCAAAATCTGATCTGCTGACATTGAAAGGAAAATATAGAGCTTGTGGATAATATTGAGCAATCTCTTCCAGCAAGGCCACAAGAATTACTCCTTCATCTCTGTCAACAACAGCAAGCATCTGAGGTATCCAAGCTATAAACAACCAGCATGGTGTGCCCTTCATTTGTGCTCTGAATTCTGAATGAGTTTCTTTGTAACGACCTAGCATTGTTAACACTCTTGCAATGCCATGCTGAACTTGCATTGAATTATCCAACCGTACAGCCTTCATTATGTATTTTACAATAAAGGAGGGGTATACAGATGAATGTGGTAGTCCAGACAAAGGATTCCCCTCTTTAATTCGAGTTTGGACTTGGCTTCCCCACTGACCATATTTTGTAGAAGCAAGAAGCTCATCACAGAAGAATGCAAACTTAAGGAAAACTTTAGCAAGCCTTTTAGGTGAAAATAGGTTGTCTTTTTCAAGATGCCCAAAAGTTGCAACTTCCCCAAGCAAGCCTGAATACGCCATGTATGCAGAACTTAGTAATGAAATGCAGTTTTCAACAGCCCTTGAGCTACTATGATCTACTGCCAAAACCTTTAATGAAACTCGTGCTAGTTGTGATGTTACATCTCCTTTGAGCAACTTCAGACCAGTTTGCCAATGTGTTTGGGTTTGGTATTTTTGTTTTTCAGCAGTAGTAGTCACATACTCACGAACCTGTAATAAGCATTCACAGAAGCATGATTTTTTTATGGTATGATGGAGAACATATAAATGAGAAATATGTATGAAAGCCTCTTTAGTATGATTTATTTTTTCAAGCTGGAAACTAGCGGCAGGAAATATAGAGAGAAGCAGAGGGAACACTAATATACTTTATAGTTGCTATAATTAAACATGAATGCCATTTCAGAAAATACAACTAATAGCACATTGCTCATAAATGTCAAGGAAAACATGTGTTAGAAACTCTTAAAAATAGAAAGCTTCTTTTTCAAAATGGGCACAAGGCATAACAACTGTAGAAAAACAACAGAAGCAACTAGAATACTTTACATTAGCAAAGGATTTTAAACAGAACATTGCAGAAAATGCATTTACCAGTGCACTGCTCTATGTCTGAGAACTGGCAGGCCAGCAAACATAAATTGGTAGACTATTTTCAATTATATTAATTGTTCACTTTCATGAGTCCCATATGTGGCATAACCACATATATGCAATAGATATTAAATTTGTGCCTCAGCATAAGATGTTGGATTTGAAATACTATGTTACAAAGCCGTGAAGGCAAGCAAAGAGGGGAAAGGCCTATGTGAAAAATAATAATAAAGTCTTATTTTTGGTTATAATTTGAGGAGACTCTTAGCATAAGAGAAAAAAGTGTGCATGCTTTGGCAGGTTGTTCCTATTTCCAAGACTGGAAAAATAAATTGTTACTACAACAGAACATTTTGTATTTAGCTAAGTAGCGGTTCGGGTTCGGGTTGGGTTAAGCTGGAAATATTCCGAGCCAAATTTTTTGATTTTTCACAATTTCAAATTACAAGGCACCCGTTAAGGTTAGATGGATAAACCAAAACGTGCAAGAAGCAACTCTAACCAGAATGGCGCCGATGACGAGCATTGGTTAGAGGATCTTCTACTCTAAATACAGAAAGGAACTCAACGCCAAGTATGTGCTACCCAATCCAATGCGGAGTGAGGGGCGACCATATGACGGAGTGATTACAATAACAGTGCTTGAAAAGACAATGCGGAAAGCAGGAAATACTCAACACCCAGAATGTGCTTTCTAACCCAGAATGGGATAGTAGCTACCATAGGGCGGAGGTCAATTAAAACAAAAGCAACTGCTGAAAGTATGATGACTATTACAATCCGATAAAGCAAGAATCTATAATGCGGTCAGTACTACTGCCAGCTTACAATTTAAGAGATGAGATCTTGCTAACAATATAAATCAGCTTATAAGAGAGTTGTACAATATTCAAGAACTTATTTGCGGGAAGTAAAGATCACAGAAACAGCAAATTAAAGATCCAACCTTAATCTCCAAGCTTGGGCAATCTTCACTGAAGTCTTCACGTTGCTTTGAAAGAACTATCACCACCAATCAATATAGAAGATGCAGATTTATCCAATCTGCTGTGACAGACTTGCACTTTTCAACGCATTACCAGCAACATAGAAAACCTTGAAATGCTCGAAACTCTCTCTATACTCCTCCAAAATACCAAATACCAATTGCAAAACTCAATTGAGATAGGGGCGCTCAAAACCAGATCATAAAACAGACTGAAATTGCAGATTCTAATAAATGCACGATTCCCAATGACATACAAATGGTACGGCCCAGCACAGGGGCGATTTTGCCTTTAAAAATAAATGCCTCAACTAAAAATTCTATAGACTTGGGAACAATGGCGCCTTGACTAGATGAAGAGAAAGAAACACTACCCACAACCAATTTTTTTGTCTTTTTGGATTTATGAACAAAACATTGAATCTGCTGTAGCAAGAATACAAAACCAGAAAACTCTAATATGCCAAATCTGATCCTAAAATGATAGATACGGATTACAATGCACAAACTCCAAAATACTCACAAAACTAACTAAGAATCATCACTAGTCGTTGTCTTACAAACGACGAAGCGATGCCCAAGCTAGGAGGCCTTCATTCCTCGAAGCAGTTCCAGAGCCAATCCGGCAGCATAACAGTATAGTCGACCAAAGATGTGAAATGATGAACCAAGTCTTCCTTATATAATTTCCTGCTGACTTCATGAAACCCTAATCTCTTCTTCAAGTCAAAACCCTAATCCTCTTTAAGGAATGGCGTCCTTTTCTTTCAAATTCAATATTGACCATTTTAATTAAATTCGATATTTTAATCATGGCGTCCACTTTAGAGCTTGGTTTTGACTTTAGAAAAATAAGAAATAATCCTTTATGAAGGCGCCACCCTCAAGACCACTTTTTAAAACAACTTGAAGTCATCAGACTAGGCCAAGGGGGTCAACGTTATAATATAATATTAAAACGTGACTTTAATTAATTAATACAACTTATCTCTCCAAATGCGCCCCTAAGCCATCAATGAGCAAGCCAACTGATCAAACTGACATAGGAATTCAACCATGCTGGACCCGGATCGTTGAATCGCCAAAAATAGAATTATTAAAAATAGTAAATTCCGAAAATGCTCCAATGCCGAGATGAATATACCGCTGAAGTTCTTTTAAGTCCCAAAAAGATCCGCTTATTGAATCCATCATCTCGAGTAAATACCTCCTAAAAATATAGGAAACCGTATAATTATCTTCCTACCCAGCCTCGGGTTCCCTAAAAGAAAAAGGCCAATGGTTAACGGGAAAGATTAGGTTTGTAAGGGCATTATATCTGCTGGTTCGTTCGCCGGCTCGGCAAAATTTTAAATGGGTCTCGGTTCGCCTCGGGGTCTGCTATACAAATTACAAAAACATGTAAAAAATATATAAATTTATTGTTAAAATAAATTATTAATAATATAAAATTTTAATTAATCAGTTTATTTTAATTTATCATATTTATATTATAAATAATTTAATAATTTATTACTATATTATTATATTATTATATTTATATTAATAATTTATTTTTAACAATTATAATAACAAATAATAAATACAAATTAAATTATTATACTATATATATTATAAATTTATAAAACAATTATTGCTAATATTTATATTTATCATATTTATATTATAAATATAAATAAATATAAAATCACGTCTGATTGCGAAGTGTTCAGGATGGGATACACGGTACACCAGATATGGAGCGCTGCCGATTTTGAGTCTTTTTTAATCTCTTTACCCCTTTTGTCTGTGTCTTTTCGTCGTGCGTGTAACGGGAATAGCCTGCAACCGTCGCGACTACTGTAACGGGTGTAGCCTGCAACTCGGAACCCTCGACATCCAACAGTAATGTGCAGAAAACAAATTAAATCGAAGTCTGAAATTGTTCTTTTTCGCAGTGGCGGTTGAGAGAAAAATAAATAGGACCCACAGAGGGACCGCACCCGAACCCATAGAAGATCGACTGTGACCTCGGACCCAAGCAGAACTCCCGGACCAGGTCCCGCCAAAACCCCGAACGCTACATAGGTATTTAGCTGATGAGAGAGGATTAACGTCTCTGCCAAGAAGGAAGCCCACACAACATAAAATCTAGGTGGTGCACGTTGTGAGTAATGGTACAAAAATTTAATTCTTACTACTGAATTCCTATTTTGTATAAGTACAACTAGAAAGGCAGAAAATGGAAAGTAAATCTTGTCTTGACAAGCTTGCCGGAGTGCTACAACATATCTGAATCTAGGTTGATAATGAGTTTGAAAATTCCAACTTTGTCAAATGGTTCTTCGAATCAGTGTTACCTTTGGAAATAAGACTAGTTGCATGTACTCCATTGAATTTCTCCATGGTACTGCATCATGATAACTATGAACTTGTTTGGTTAGAATCTCTACTTATGTGTCCTGGGAAGGATACCCACGCTGTTACAACACATATCATACATGTGCTTGCAAGACCGATGCTAAAGAGGTGCCATGCCATGGGTGTATTTACAAAAGATGACAATTAAGTATCATTAAGTTGTAATGCTGATGAATTTGGTACACCTTAGACATATTATCAAAGTGATATATAGTTATACGCAGGTTTTACTGTAGAAATCCTGAAAGTGATTTCAATACTTTATCTCATGGAGTAATAAGAAGATATGTGCATTTGTAAGAGTTTAAAGAGGATTGCGGCATTTCTGCAAAGGTGGTTTATCTTTTGGGAATGCCAACACATCACAAAGCAGGAAACATAGAACATATATACCTGTCAAAACTGACTTCAGAAACTAGTGGTTGGAAAATATCAGTGAATTGTGACATCACATGCAAAAAATAAACTCACAATCAATGCCTTCAACCTTAACAATAATCAAACTTATGGCCGTCCTTGATTGAAACCAAGGGTGGGGTTATAACTAGTGTCATCCCAAAGAAGTGAAATTAAGAGTTTATGCAAAGTTTCAGAATATTTTACAAGTTTTTCCTTTTCTTTGTCTTATTGATTGGACTAGCAACAACATACAAAAACAAAGAGCAATGAAAGTTTTCCAAACACATAAGTCGACCCACCACTTGTCTTCCTTGGAGGTGGATGCTTCCAGGTCCACTACCAACACTTGTTCTTCTTTCTTATTTTTGAGATAGCAAGGCAGTTGCTTGACTGCATGTGTTGCCACTCTATAAATCTCACCAAATTAACTATTCAAACAATTAACACATGTATGTCCCTCCATTCAACAAGTCATCCACCAAACTTTCTTATTTTCTTTCTTTGTTACATCCTTGAACAGATCATGTCCAATCTAGGGTGCTTATACTGTGGGGTACACAGTTACCAGAAGATTTGTACCTTGACACTTGGTACTTGTTTCCCATACAAAAACTATATCCCTGTCTTGGACACCCATATGGAGACATCTCCAGACATTAGGAGACTTCATATCAAGTTTCCTTCCATCCTATACATATCGTAGAAGCATCCTTGAAATTTGGGAAACTTCCTATAGAGATTTCTCAGTTACATCACATAAATTGCATTGGGTTTTCCTTAAGTGCTGATATGTGGTTTAAAAAAGCCAAAAGACCTAAAGAATTACTCTAATAGACTCGTGATTTCTATTTCTGAATTAATTTTTTTTTTTTTTAGCAATTTAATAGTACAAAGAGAAACAATAATATGGTTTAAGATGTGTACATGTGTTGAAGCTTTATCAATTGATTGAAAATAGTCATCTCCATGGACTGCCATAACATGTTTTTAAACTATGGTCTCCAACTTTTTTTGAAAATGACATACTAATACCCTTCCCCATTTCCAATACCAATACCAGTCCCTGTCTCCTGGTAACTATAGTCTGTAAGTATCCTCCTCATCTTCAAAGTCACCTGCTGACATTGTTATTGCATTTGCTTTGTTTTTTCTTTCCATCAATGTTCCACGGGGATGCGTCGCCCCCCCCCCCCCAACCCCAATCTACCTGTCTCCCCTACCCAGACGTTTCAGAGACTTGGGGACGACTGAGAAACGTCCCCCAGCCATTCCCCCACCACCACTGGGAGTTGGGAGATTCCGAGGAAACGGCGGGGACTCCTAGACGTCCCTGATACGTCTCGGGGACTTCTAGGAGATGCCCAAAAGTCCCCACATTGGGATGTGCAAAAAAGCAATTTCTTAAAAAAATTCTTTTGCTTTTCTAGGAATGTGAGCCTTGGGCCGAACCCTAAAGGCTTGTGGGACACTTCTAAAAGCCTCTAAGCTAAACAAAACACTCTCATTCTTCATTGTTTTGCTCAAATATGCCATTTGATGTTTTGCAACTCATTATATCATCTTTATGATATGATATTATGATTTTTCATTTTTGCATTTTGTACTTATTTTGATATCAATGTATCATGCTACTCATTGTAATCATCTTTATGATATGATATTATGATGAGACATGTCATATTTTTGATATTCATATAATAGAAATCTCAAATTCGACAATTTTATTTGTCAAATTTTAATATTTTATTTAATTTTAGTCTTTTAGTAATAGTATTCAAGTATTTAAAAAGTTAGTATTTGCAATTTTACTAATTTTCCAAAGTTTAATTTGAAATGTTATTCTTAAACATCTTTTTATAACTAGTTATTCAAGTACCATATGTATACCAGCACCGCACCCCCACCGCCCACCTGCCGCTATCCCCCCACCATCCCCAAACTTAGACCCTCTGTCCCCCCGTCCCTGAGACGCGTCCCCGTTAGGAAACTCCGTGGAACACTGCTTTCCATGTTCATGGCTCTGTAATAATCCCATTTGATTGCTAAACAGATCACACAAAGAAGATGTCTTCGTCAAGAGGCATTCCATGGATGTGAGGAACATTAATAGTTAAGGTTATCACTGTTTAAGAGAAAGGCAATCAGTCCGATCAAAGAATTAGTTAGTTAGTTAATAGTATTGTTAA
This sequence comes from Sequoia sempervirens, assembly GCA_007258455.2. Taxonomy (NCBI): domain Eukaryota; kingdom Viridiplantae; phylum Streptophyta; class Pinopsida; order Cupressales; family Cupressaceae; genus Sequoia; species Sequoia sempervirens. The sequence continues at coordinate 49,372 of VDFB02342128.1, forward strand.
TGAAGAATAAGTTCAATTAAGGATATGATTAATTAAGCTGTCTGAACGAGACATGTTGAAGAGATATAACTCCTCACATCATGCCCACTTGAAAGCTATTTGAGGAGATTCGTGGTTCATCCAAGGGACATTGAATAATTGCTAATTTATATCTTTAAACTCGGATTAGAAGTGCTCTTAAGAGCCTACGACCAGTCAAGTAAGGGTAGCATATAGTTCACCTATTACAAGGCTAATGGACGCATAAGCACCAAGTCAATATTCAGACACGGTGCCAAGGAAAGACCACAGGAGTAAGGATCTAATCAGAAACAGTGATCAGATAGAGGCATAGCCTCTTACACATTCAAACGCATGATCTTAAAGTCATAATTCAGAAACAGCGATTACATCTTCTTATCAATCTTCCATTCTTGAACTACTAATCAAATCAAACTTCATTATTTCAAACAGAATTTTAGAATTCATATCAGAGGTGTTGCATCATTATTACTGACATAATACCATCTTCTATTAATATATAAGTATTCGATATCAGGACTATTGTTAATCAGTCAAGTTAGAGTTGTTCTTTAAGTAATTCAAAAGTGCATAGTAGAGATCTATAACCATTTATACCTTCCCTTAAAAGGCATTCCATGAATGTGAGGAACATTAATAGTTAAGGTTATCACTGTTGAAGAGAAAGGCAAACAGTTCAATCAAAGAATTAGTTAGTTAGTTAATAGTATTGTTAATGAAGAATAAGTTCAATTAAGGATATGATTAATTAAGCTGTTTGAAAGAGACATGTTGAAGAGATATAACTCCTCACATCATGCCCACTTGAAAGCTATTTGAGGAGATTCGTGGTTCATCCAAGAGACATTGAAGAATTGCGAATTTATATCTTTAAACTTGGATCAGAAGTGCTCTTAAGAGCCTACGACCATTCAAGTAAGGGTGGCAGATAGTTCACCTATTACAAGGCTAATGGACGCATAAGCACCAAGTCAATATTCAGACACGGTGCCAAGGAAAGACCGCAGGAATAAGGATCTAATCAGAAACAGTGATCAGATAGAGGCATAGCCTCTTACACATTCAAACGCATGATCTTAAAGTCATAATTCAGAAACAACGATTACATCTTCTTGTCAATCTTCCATTCTTGAACTAATAATCAAATCAAACTTCATTATTTCAAACAGAATTCATATCAGAGGTGTCGCATCATTATTACTTCTATTAATATATAAGTGTTCAATATCAGGCCTATTGCTAATCAGTCAAGTTAGAGTTCTTCTTTAAGTATATCAAAAGTGGATAGTAGAGATCTATAACCATTTATACCTTCCCTTAAAAGGCATTCCATGGATGTGAGGAACATTGATAGTTAAGGTTATCACTGTTTAAGAGAAAGGCAATCAGTTCGATCAAAGAATTAGTTAGTTAGTTAATAGTATTGTTAATGAAGAATAAGTTCAATTAAGGATATGATTAATTAAGCTGTTTGAACGAGACATGTTGAAGAGATATAACTCGTCACATCATGCCCTCTTGAAAGTTATTTGAGGAGATTCGTGGTTCATCCAAGAGACATTGAAGAATTGTGAATTTATATCTTTAAACTCGGATCAGAAGTGCTCTTAAGAGCCTATGACCAGTCAAGTAAGGGTGGCATATAGTTCACCTATTACAAGGCTAATAGACGCATAAGCACCAAGTCAATATTTAGACACGGTGCCAAGGAAAGACCGCAGGAGTAAGGATCTAATCAGAAACAGTGATCAGATAGAGGCATAGAGTAAGGATCTAATCAGAAACAGTGATCAGATAGAGGCATAGCCTCTTACACATTCAAACGCATGATCTTAAAGTCATAATTCAGAAACAGCGATTACATCTTCTTGTCAATCTTCCATTCTTGAACTAATAATCAAATCAAACTTCATTATTTCAAACAGAATTTTAGAATTCATATCAAAGGTGTCGCATCATGATTACTGACATTATACCATCTTCTATTAATATATAAGTGTTCAATAGCAGGACTATTGTTAATCAGTCAAGTTAGAGTTGTTCTTTAAGTAAATCAAAAGTACATAGTAGAGATCTATAACCATTTATACCTTCCCTTAAAAGCTATTGGTTCTTTGGCATATTTGATATCTTAATCTATAAGAGTGAAGGCAAAATTTTAAATGACTCTACAAGGGACATTACAGGCTAAGTCACATGAATATCTATGCATAGTTGTCAGCATAATTCTGGTTTAGCTTTGAACCTTAATTTGAGATCCCAGCCAAACCACCTCTTTTGAGACCATATACCAAAGGATTCTCTAGGTTGGAAATCAACTCTGTCCGGATATAGTGTGCGTGAACCAAATATTTTTTCCCTTCTATGTTGTAGATGTTTGGTGTCATTTCATTATCATCTCAAAGTAACTGAAATCCTCAAAACATTCTTTAACTCTTACAGTTATTCATCTCTGTCATGTCTTGCTCTAAGTACCGCTAATTGGCAATCCAGGTCATTGGAAAAGATTGATACCAGTATCCAGTCACTTTCTCTATTTTGAGTTGACTTTGTAACACATGTTACAATGTCACACAAAATCTAGATTGCCCTTGCTCATGAATTTGGAGAGTAGTGTTATCATATTCGAATTTTTTAGCAGTGGTGGTTGTCTTCGTGTTATCCCACTTCTTCCATTCAACCAAGCCTGCTTACCATCCTGCCAACCTCAATCCCATTTAGCAATACTGAATGATCATTCTCACAATGGTTCCTAGTCAACACTATCCACCATCATTCCTAGGAAGCAAGGCGCGGCCTCCAACAGTAAGTTGCTTTTTGGGCACCCACTTTCCTTTGTTTGAGGTCTTATCTCACTCTCAACACCCACTTCACCTTCAGCATGAATCTTCTTCATTGGGCAGTACTCCCATTGTCAAGCTAACCACCTTGTTCCTCAATGATTCTTCACACCATCTGCGTGGTCCTCTAAAATTGTTCCAATATTCTTATCAACACTCCACTCACCTTCCTCCTCTCCTTCCATTAACCTCTCCCAAACAGTCGTGCCTGTTCTTATGTTGAATTCTGTCCCTTCCTTAATCTGTTACTTCTGTCGTAGAGGTCATAGGGTACTTCAACACTTCTCTCAAGCTCAGACACCAGTGAGGTCATTATTTTTCATGTAGAAATCCTTTTTCACATAGGTATCAACCAATTCATAAATACATAACATTATAATTCTCCCTTAGTGAATTTTCTCTTCATTTGTAACCTGCCCAAGGAGAACCAGAAGGAAATTCATCAGGGAAGGGAAATCAGGTAAAGGAGATTGCAAGGAAAATTATTGAGAAAGTCTCAACTTGTAGCCTCATACTCAATGCTCTATTAAACTAAGTCCAGCACAAAAAGCTATAGATGAAAGGCACAATGAGCTGATGAAATGAGGTGATGAATTCAACTTCATCACCTAGAAATTATCATTATGATCCATCTTGTCAAAATTAATTAACCACTCAGTATGAAAATTGATTGCAGGAGCTTCTTTACATGCAATGAAATTCTGGCCGAAGTCAATGTTTTGGAGCTCTACAAACTCAAGGTTCTTTGTCTCTAACATGTCTCAATCACTTGTTGCTCTAATAGTTTTCTTTCCTTACCAAAAGTCTAAAAGATAGACTTAAACTACTTTTGGCCCCAAACATTTCTCAAAGTGATTCTCTCGTTAAGAATCCTCAGATTCACCATAATTGTTTCATTGGTTATCCTCTTCCTCTTGCTTGTCTTATGTGTCAACTGTGATCTTTTCTTTATTGGTTGCTAAGTTGGCAACTGAATATTTTTTGAAATTTTCAGTGTCTCAAATCTAAAAAATCTGTGTTTCATTTCAACAAGGTGTGGATATCTGGCTAGATTATCCATGATCTCTAACACCTAATTATCTTATAAATCATTGCTAATGGGCCTCTAAAATGGGAGTCTGAGGATAGCATTCCAATATTTGTACCACTTTCTCAGGATTAATTTGGGGGAATGAGATTAAAAACTTGTAAATTTTCCAAGGTCCCCTACATTAACTCTAGTGATATGACTGAAATTATGGCACTGATGCTTTACACCTCTTATGAATTGATTTTTGGGGGGTCTAATGTTCAGATTATAAATTTCTATTTTGACAGCCTCAAAGGTTTGAGAAAATTATTAGATCGAGTCTAATGTACTTCATGCTTTTATAGAACTATCTGGTTGAATAATCCTATTATATATATAGTCTTCACCAATTATGGCATAGTACTTTGGTTTGAATATCCAACCACGACAAACATATTTTTCAGGACACTTAGAACTAAAACTAAGTAACATTAATACTAACCACTTATCTGATTCTTTAAGTACAAAAAGAACATCACACCAACCTGCTGAAGCATCTTGATTGCCTCATAGGCATTCACAGTTGATTCACGGTCTGCTTGAAGGCATCTCAGCTTTACAAGTCCCCTGAAAAATTTGAAATCCAGCTTCTCTGTTTTTGAAGAGCCCTCAATTACTGCCATATACTGATTCATGTATCCCTGAGGAGCAAACCACAGATAACGCTCATTAATTATGCTGAGGACATTAACAACTCTAGCATACCTTACTCCATAAGCTGTAGATAGAAAAGTCAGGTCAATGTATATAGAATTAAGGAAAATTGAATCCCTCTTACTAAAACAATGATTTAACTAATAAACCAAGGATTAAAATAAGCTAATGAAAGAAAGATAATACCATATCAAATATGCCATCTCTAAGTGAACAATGACTTACAGAAATATAATGGCAAGCAAGGAAAAGCTGTAGTGAATGGATTATTGAATGCATTCATGCTCCTTGCATATATACAGTAGCAAGCCAGAAATAAATAGCTAGAACCGAAACAAAAATCCATAATCCATTACTCCAACTTGGTTCAGAAACCTACAATGTCAACCTCTTGTTGGGTCTGCAGTGATGAGACTACTGGGCTTTAACTGTTTACAGGGCTAGGGTGATTCCTCTTCCAAATGCTCAGGTGATTAGGATCATAGAATCAGTGACTGGTGTGTAACCCTGTCAGACATCTTACCCAGCAGCTCAGTTTCGAGCTTGGGTGGAATCATGGGATTGTGTTTGAGCATTGAGCCTTGAGCCTTACCAGCTCAAAAACAACATCAACAATCTTGCCAAGGAAAAAGATGTGTCAACGATCTTTTTCTTCTATTGCTGTGGTGTTGCAATACCACTCAATGTTTAAAAAAAAATCTTCAAAAACGCACATATTATTGATTTCCTTCATACATAGATCAAAATTAAAGTTAAATATATATGAACCTATGTTCTACCAAATTTCCGGGATGGGGACACTAGGGGATGGGGTGATGCATTTCAGGGAGGATTTTTTCAGAATATTTTAAGGGACAGCAGGGGACAGATATATAACAAATAGGGAAAATTTTAAAAATATAGCTAAATTTCAAATATTCATAACACATATGATGACATTGATAAGGCATTCATCATATACATTATAGATCTTTAATACACAAAATTAGAGTTGAATTGAAAGTTCACATGAGAATCAAACAAATTAACAATTGTAAAAAATAAATTACTTTCATAATTCATATGTTAATATCAACCACAAATGATAAAAATAGAGAAAGTATGTTGCTGCTTGTAATCAGTATTTGTCTAACACTCCATCAAAATTGGAGCCATAATCTAAGTCACTATCACTAAAAAAGGCTTCCTCATCCAATGGATGGCGTCTTCAAGATCATCCCACCTATTGAAAGTTGAAACCTTGTTTGAGTGTGAAATCCATCTAAGCCTTTGTCCATTTATGTGAGTTTTTCCCAATGAGATGTCCTTTTGTCCCCCTCATGTGTTAAAAACATTCATAAATCCTATGTTTCCCATAAAATTCTTAATTTGGAGGTCATCACTCCATTTCCTATCTACTTCTTCCACTGTATTTACACAAATCCCTAAGCTTCTACAAGTTTTCATGTATTTCTATGTGTTTTCATTATACTCAATTGCCTAACTGTTACGTGTCAACAAGTCCACAGTTTATTGAACTCACCACAACGTCTAGATATAGATGGTAGGGGAATTGCAAAGGAACCAAAAGCATGTTGGCGGGTTCATAATTTTTCGAATTCATTGACTCAGTTCAAAGAAAGGGAAAACCGTGACAACAGGTGGTGCTAAGATAAATTTTATTAAGTTTAAAATGTAGAGGGAAAGGAGTTGTAATTTTATTCATCATGAACATGCTCCTGTACATTGCACTTATTTCCCAGTGGTATCATGAATGCTATGAGCAACCAAATGTCCTTGTGTAAATCATGACAATTCATCAAGTGAGATTCATTCCCTGCCTTTGATTTGAACTTCAAACAATGTTTGGGCGTGTGGTTTTTTTGAGGTTATATATGTTGTTCACTCCTCATTTTGGGCATTGGTCATTCTCTTTTTGAGAGATGCCTATTGCCTACCAAGATCATTCTAGGGTATCAAATTTCTAAGCGTCCAATTGTCCAAGATAATGGCAAAAGTTTGAAGAAAATCGATATTAAAACATTGTAAAGAAGTATCAACTATAAAATGTTTCCATTATTGTCTGTATAGTTTCAAAGGAACAAGCAACACCTAGTTCTAGTTTTCTCTTATCATACTTGGTGATATGAATGTAATGCAAATTTGGTAAATGTAACAACATTTTTAAACATTGCAAACCTTGTGATGATCATTTCTTCATTGCATATGGATATATGCAATATAATGTTGGATGATTAAGTATGTTCTACTATTTTATATCTCCCATTTGATGCATTTAATGGCTAGATCTATTTTTATATGCTTTAATTCATTGTTTCCCCTTTCATAAAATGTGATTGTGTTACCCATTGGCCTGGTCCTTGAGAATAATGATTCAATCACACACCTTGAACAAAGCAAAATCTATAACCAGTAGTGTAGAATTTAGTTTTAGCATTTTTGCATTTCATGATTCAACATATTAAACAAGGAAATATCTTTAGCAAATTATATTATTTAGCCATTTTGTGAATTATGCATACATGGCGTCATCTTGCATTTCATGCAATGATGCCAATATCAACTATATAAAAGGTTATTTGTGAAATTGATTAACCTTTAGCCCAGTGACAGCCTTTGAGTTAAAATTATACCGGATACAACTATAAATTTAATATTATGCACTATGTTTCAACATCCTCAATCCTAATTAGGATACTTCTAGGAACATCCTCTTGAGTCTAAGTTGAGATCAAAGTGCAGGAAGCTTATCCACTCTCATTAATTGGCTTTTAACTCTCATCAATTTGTTGATGAGCCCCTAGTTTGCCCCCATGAATGACATTCCCTGGCCTTGAAGGTAAAATGTATTCTAGAATTGTGGAGCAGCAGTTTCAGAACCCAACAAAATGGCACTGTTGCCGAGGATAATTTTAAAGGGATTTGTTGTTGTTGTTGTTGGGGTTGAGAAAATTATATACATTTAAAAAAAAAAAAACTCTACAATTAAGACAATTGGCAGCTATACATTTTGTTGGGGTGAATTTGCTTCCCTGTCAAACATATATATAACCTAAAAAATGAAATAAGAAGAAAAATTCCTAAGTTTCAAGGAAACAATACAATGACAAAAAAATAACACTTGAGGTATTTCATTAACATCACAAATGAATATGAAATAGATGACAAATATGCAATGATGAAGTTGTTTGTGCATTCCCTAGAAGAAAGTGCCAGAGAATGGTAGAAAAGTCTCCAAAACAACAACATTGATTCTTGGGATGTGTTCATGAAAGTTTTCAAATTGCAATATGTGGATAAGATCGATCCTAAGTTTGAGATATAGGAATGTATCGCTATCAAGAAAGACATCAACAAAACAGTGTTGAATTTTAACAAGTTCATCATGACAATGAGATAGGTGCAACCACATCTTAAGCCCGATGAGTCAATATGCCTTGTCCTTTATTGTGGTGCATTTGATTCAAAGATTGGATATTATTTATGGGACAAAAATCCATAAACACTTAGAGAAGCTTATGTGTCAACCATAAACATTCAAAGCAATATGAGAGCTTCATGCAAACACATCAATAGGTTCAATGTAAAGATTTCACAATTGGATAGGGCTGCTCCAAATAAACCACTTACAATTGAAGACAAATTGGATAGGTCGATGGGTGCAATGAAATAGTGCTGCCCCCAAAAAATGTAGCAACTCATTTCAATAAAGGTAAAAGGCTACATTATAGGCCTTACAATAAAGATTGGTCCAAGAGACCACAATAGAATGATAGACAAGTGATTCCCAAGTGGGTAAGTTTTAGGCAACAAGAAAAGAAAACACCAAACCCATTGAGGAAAGGCCATGTGAATTCCATGAGGTGGCATCTTGATGTAAATCTTGTAGCCTTCCTCATGATCCATCAAATTGTGCAATTTCTCTCCCAAAGAGTAAAGATGAATTTTTCAATAAGGAAGTCTATGCTATATACTATGAAGATGAGATTGATCAACTAGATCAAAAGGATACATAATAGACCTTACAATACAAATTGGTCCAAGAGACCACAATAAAATGATAGACAAGTGATTCCCAAGCAGATAGATATTAGGCAACAACAAAAGAAAACACCAAACCTATTGAGGAAAGACCATGTGAATTTCCAAGAGGTGGCATTCGGATGTAAATCTTGTTTCATTCCTTATAATCCATGAAATTGTGCAATTGCTCTCTCAATGAGTAAAGATGAAGAATTTCCTAATGAGGAGGGCTACATTGAATACTATGAAGAATTCCCTCATGAAGAAGGCTATACTAAGTTACCAGTTCGTTTTTGGGTTCGAGTATGGGTACAAGATTCCAGTATGCGGATTCAGTCAAAAAATGTTTTGGGATTGGGTTTGTTTTGGGTACGTTAATACAAAAACATATAAAAATAAAAAATATATACATATTTGCAGTAGTAATTAAGTTCAAAATACACCACCATATTAATAGTCAAATAACATAGCAAAAATACACCACCACTTTCATAGTCAATTTAATAATACAATACAAGGGCCTTCATACTCCCAATCTGATGTAAAGCCAGTACATTTTTACTCAATCCTCATGCTATGGTTCAATGTTGTGAATCATTAGAAAGGAGAAATAGCAAGGCAACCTGTTTCTCATGAAGACCAAACACAATGCCATCTCAATATCCTAAACCATCACTTACAACAGAGATCTGGTTTCTATGGTGCTTAGAACATTCTATATTACTAGTGCCACCATCAAAACATCTTTCCGAAGAGATGTGCAAGGATACTGGCATAGTTCACGCCTTACTTCCATTGAGAACATCAAAATCTACACTCAAAAGTTTAGGGAAGTCAAATGGAGTATGGTCATATGTCCTCCCAAATAGTGATATCTTCCAAGTCCCAATTATAAATTCTAACAAAGCAATGAATAAACAAAGCTGCCCTTAACATCACCATAACACAAGATGCAAAGTTTATAAAGAGCACAAAACAATCCCATAAAGGAATATAATACAATTTCTGATGTTGAATCTCCAACATTTTACTCATGCCTAATTTGACTCAGCTGCTCTTCATCAAATATCTCAGCCATCCTAAAGATATCAAAAATATTCGACACTTGAGAAACCCTAAAAAACAATCTGCTTTGTTGGAGAAAAATGTGAGCAAAGTTGAAATGAGAAAAAAAATCACAATTTACAGCCTTTGAAGGGAAAAAAATCAGATAATATCCAAAAAAGTTGACGTGGATTCTGTTCGGGTTCGAACCGGAAACAAAATTGTCTACCCACATTCACACTTTTGTTTCCTAGTCGTTTCCACAGGTAGAAAATCGTATCCTAGATGTTTTTGAACCATTTCTATATCGTATCTCATACTAATATCGTTTCCGTATCGTATCCGAGGTCATTTCTAGGTGTACCGGTAACTTAGAGGCTATGCTAAATACTATGAAGATGACAATGATCAAACGGATGCATTTGAGTATGCGCCAATGGATGAAGAATATTATCCTAGTAGTTGTAAGCCAAATGACCATGTAATTGAATATAAGTACAATGCTGACTCAAATCAATATGAATTATCTACTCATGGTTTTGAACATTTGAGAGAACTCATGAGGAAAAGGTATAAAAGGGCAAAGCCATTTGATGAAGACATAAAGGTCTTTACTAACACAACAATAATGCAAGTACAAAGTAGATATCAATTGAGAAATAGACATGTGATAGCACAAGGACCACCTGCTATTAGAAAAAATAAAATTGATCCAAAGGTTGACAAAGAAAAACAAAGGGTAGACATTGAAATTGGAAATGATAATGCACATAGGAAAGTGGTTGAGAAAAAAAAAACCTCCAGTGCAACAACAAACGACAGAGAAGAAATACATCCCTAAAGTTCAAGGTCATGCTATGCCATCAAATGTTGCACCTAAGACAAAAGAAAAGATCCAAAATGAAAAACCCAAGAAAGATTAGATAGTATCATCTAAAGCATAGTTTGAGAACTCGATAATTACTCTGCAAGACTCGCCAGTCTTGCAAGTCCCTAAGCTGGCCGCATTGATTCTAGTTGAGTCTTGGAGAGTACTCAGTCGAGTCTTGCTCCAAGACTCACTGAGTCTCAAGCTCGGACTCGCCGAGTCTTGAGCTCAAACTCTTGTGGCACCTGAACATAACAATCACATATTTCTAAGTGAAAATTCACCTTTTTTTTGGTCTTTTTTTGCTCGTATTTTCCCATATCACCTAGTGAAGCATTGACATAGCAAGAAGATGATTTGAGAAGAGAGTTTTTAAGGATTCAAAGTTGATTCCATAGAACTAGAAAGGTGTGATGTCCCCATCCTGAAATCGGCCTTGTTGGTTATAGTTAACCCTATTATCTACCGATCCTCGTGAAATTTGTGAATGTATGTGAAGAGGATCTTAAAGCTGATTACTCGATGTTTGTGGCTTGGGTGTTGGTGTTTGAGGTTGGGTAACCATGAAATCATTGGAGTAGTTTTTGAGGAGACTTTCTATTTTTTAGAAAGTGATAGGGTTGGCGTGAAGAGTACTATTTTGGCGGGCGCCTATAGTTCGGTGAGTCTGACCAGTTAGGCCAGTGCATCAGTTTGTTGGTCAGATGGAAGAATAACGGAGTATTTAATGATTTATTAAATATTTAATATTTTGACTTTATATTATAAAGTCACTTTATTAATGTATTTAAATATTATAATTAAGGTGTATTATAAAGTATTCTTAATACTTTATAATAAAGGGGCATAATTAATTTAATGAATGAATATTTATTCATTAATGATGAGGGGCGCCAATTATTAAATATTCTTCCTAAGTCCAAACAGGCAAATTAAATCATTTTATTAAAATGATTATTAAAAGAAGGGTTTGGTCGAATTTTTGAAGAAGCATATATATTCACAAGGAAGACAAATCGAATCATCATGATATATTGACTAAGTTGTCTTATTTTGCTCTGAACATTAGGTTGCAAAACTAGGGTTCGGCAGACTATTGGAATTTTGGAGAAGCGATACCTCTTGAGAATCATATCTGAGGCCCCATGTAATACGATTTGAACATATGCGGTAACTTCATCCAGTTGCGGTTGATCTATTGGTCGATTTCAAGAAGAATCGAGTATTTGTCGGTTAAGGGGCGACCTTTGAGTTACTATCTCGGGAGATCAGGCATTCTTTGGGCCGTACCATATTCTTATTTGCTGCTGCAGCAGGGCCGTACATTTCTGTACCTGTAGGCCGTACCTCTCTCTCAGGAAGAAACGCATTCATCATTCATTCTTTGGCAGAGGGTTTCAGTGCGCCTTGGATATCTGGAGGCTTTGCAACGATTTCAGAGTCCAGAGGGTCATTCATTCATTCAGCCGTACTATTTCATTTATCTTCTGGCGCCTGCAAGAAGGAAATCAGGTTCCTACATAATAAATTTGTATTTCATTCCTATATTATTATTTGCCATTGTAAATGCTCTGGAAGTGAAATAAAATGATGCGCCTACCTTCTCTGAACATTTTCAAAGCTTATTTAGAGGATTTTAATTTATTTTGAATTTATTAGCAATTTAAAGGAAATAGCAGCTTTCTGTTTGTTGCAAAATCTATCAAAGCACAAAAACACAAAACTTGCAAAACAAAATTCGATTAGGGTTTGGGGTTGAGAACCACCCAGAGTTCTTACAAAAGGTGTAAGGCATTTCACATGATTCCATCAACTTGGATGAGATTCATCCTTATGGTGAATGGATTGTCAATGAACAAAATAATGTCTTCCTTATTGATGAAGATCTTGCAGAATTGGAGAGAAGAACAACACAAGCAACAAAATTGGATGCAATGGAGGAAAGCGAAGACACTTTTGAAGAAACAATCTATCATCATTTTGATATTGATTTACCTTCTAGTTTGAGGCCTAAAAAATTAACGCTAGAAGAGTAAAGAGGAAATTGTCGATTGTATTTGGTTTATTTTTTCATTTTGAGATATCAACATATGTAAATAGTTATTATGCTGTTATACATTTATTATTTACAAATATTTTGTATTATATTGTTCGACTTTGAAACTATGAAATTTCAAATTTTGAGAATTTTAGGATCATATGACATTTGTAATGTTTGAATTATGACAAATTGATAAAATCATATTAGACTTTTATTTTCTCTAAATGCATTAATTTCTTTTCTTTTGTGTCATTATGAGGTTTTCTTTAATTAGTTTGTGCTGAGTTTTTTGTCAAGTTTGTGCCAAGTCCTAAGTTTGAGTCAAAATTTTGGGCTCCCAAGTCTGAGCCGAGTCCAAGTCCTAAAACTATAATTCAAAGAACCACTTGAGGATAAGTTGAAGGAATCAGAAGGTAAGGATATTGTTTCCCATGATGCACTCATACCTTTTATTCTTAATGCAAATGATATAACTATGTTACATGAGACACCTCTTCCAAGCTATAACCTTGTTCATATGGCACAAATTTTAAGTCAAGTCAAAATTTTAGTGCCAGTAAGTAAAATGTAATGACCACCCTATTGCATTGGCTATATTAACATCAAAGCACATATTCTTATTAAAATATTTGAATAAGAATATGTGCTTTGATGGTAATATAGCCAATGCAATCAAATAAAAATACTTGCAATGATATTCATAAGGCATCAACGCTGAATATTTTAAAATTTTGAAATTACCCGCTAGCTGGAAATGAATTATAGAATATCATAGAGTTTGGACAGCAATATAGCAGTGATTTTTACAATACCCAAACAGTCGAATCATCCCAAAATGACAATACAAACATACCCATTTGATGCTATGCATAAATGGTCTGTAAATGGACACTTAACAACTTGTGGCTCCAAAATGGCAACCAACACCTCCAAACCCTAGCTGTTCCAACTCCAATTTTATTGATGAGTGTTCCTCACACCATGGCGCCCCCAAACCAGTCAAAATTCCCCTCAAACCCTAGGCATCTTGCCCTAGGAACCCCACGCCCTTCCTCCAGGATGAACGGCCTACACAAAGACGGTACAGCTAACGTACGAAGGGTTCTGAATTGAATATTGACACTCATAAATCAGTGTTTAGTCTTCACAAAATCTGCCCACAATGGTCTGCTTTATTGCTTGGCAAACAAACTGAAATTTTGCAACAAGCTCCTACGTAGTTCTTGAATGAAACCACCAACAAATCAGCTAGGAAAGATCTTTCACTTTCATAACTAATGTCCTCTATGAGGGTTTCAGTCCTCACAGAGCCCTTGGATGAACAAAGTTAAAACCAACAACAACCCGTTGTCAATTCTCGAGCATATCCCCAAATGAGCTCCCAAAACTCCTTTTATAACATTTCTAGAAGCTTTTCGAAAAATATAATATAAAATCACTTTATAAATTAAATAAGCCTTATTACTCCAAAAAGTGAATTATATTATTATTTAGCCATTTCCAACACCAAAAATCACTTCATTAGCATCCAACATTTAAAACTTTCAATTCTCATTCCAACAAGCAATTATACGAGCGTGCCCATTAAATTATTTTAATAAAATTAGCAAATTAGTAGAAATAATTAAATTACAGCTCATTAATACACATCCGATTTACGGAAATTGTCGAAAAGCATCAGAATTGAAATTTGACTACACTAGAGTGATACTGATGATGAATAATGGGAATCAGACTTGACTGGCTGACTTACTATAAAATTATAAATAGTTGCTCTCACCAAGAATCTTGGAGAGCACACTAGACGTCGAAAATAGCCTCAAAAAGTGAAATCTGAGTTCTCTAGATCATCTGAGCTCACTGGTAACATCAAATAACCCCTCTGATAAGGTTGACACACACCAAGAAGGTCAAAGCCAACTGCAATGCAAGAGAACCCAAAAATGGGGGCATTACATAGAACTCTTAAAAGTCTTGAACATAGGGATAGCGTTATATTTTACATTACTGCTACAAATGTTCCAAATCAATAGGTTCTCACACATGATGTAGAAAAGGTAAAAGAAGATGAAGAAACTATAGAGGTACACTTAGGGGCATCCCTTGTTAACAGCTAGTTGAGTGTTAATTCTTTTTATACCACTCTAATGATTAATAATTGGTTGTTATACAGTTGCATGTTAGATTCAAGTGCCTTTAAAAATGTCATACCATTTCGAGTCATGAATGAATTAGGTTTGCAAGTATCCAAGTCTTATGGTAAATGCTTTGCCATGGACTCAAGAGAAGTGAATGGCACTGGAGTTGTGAATGATGTAAAGGTTCAGCTTGCTGCATACCCAAATAAATCATTTTTAATAGACATAATCATTGTTTTATCCTCCCAAGTGGGATATGTAATTGTCCAGAAAGTGGGCAATGCCAATTTGAGGTAGCACTCAAATGGATTTGTCCCACTCTACAATTCCTTTGCATGGAAAAAACAATAAGTTGCATAGAGAACAAAAAATGTTAGATAATGTTGAAGACCATTACAAGAGTATTAATGAAATAAACTTCTTTGATGCTAGTATTGACCATTTCATTGGTTATTGTGATGAGCATGATGAAAAATATTCGCCTTATTTCTTAACTTGCTAATAACAATGATGTCGTGAGTTGTGGACCATGTTCTTTATTGTTGCTTGTTCAAGGGAAGGTTCAAGTGGAAGAGTTGTTTTAAATAACCAAGTGGTGAACTGTCCAAGTTCTCATGCAAGCTAACATTTCAATGCACGAACAATATTGTTCAGTATGAAGATCTATTGTTGGGGCTGAACATTGCTCATAGACATGGAATTAGATGTCTGAGAATTTGTGGAGATTCAAAGCTGATTGTGCAACATGTAAAGAACATTTCAGCAGCCAAAAATACAAGATTGACATATAGAAATGTTGTTTGGGAAAGCATGAATTGTTTAAAGCGATTGGTATTGAGTGGGTGGGTAGATCTGAAAATATGAAGGATGATACTTTAGCATTTGCAGCTTCGAGGCTTGACCTAAAGTGATCTTCTCCATATCAATGTAGTGTGGAAGTCCTCACAAGGTCTACTATCTCTGACAACATTTGCAGCTGGCAAGTATTTGATGATAGTCAACATATATATAGCTTCTTAAACTACATGGATGAGTTTAATAGCCAATTAATTGACTAGCAGCCCATGGTAGAGGTAGAGGATGGTAAAGAGACATTGTTTGGAAATGAAATACTGCAGCTAAAGACCAATACTATTCCCAAAGGACTTATAGCATTGGAAAAAATGCTTGGTAATGTTGATCACTACAAGAACAAGAGTAAGCCAGTTGAAAAAGATAATGTTTAAGGTGTGAACCTAGGCATAGAGGGAAGACATGTTTCAGCACACTATTCCTCTCCAACAGGATGCAAAATCCTTTAGATGAAAACAAAAACCAATTAACCCAACCCTTGCTCCACGAATGCAAAAGGAGTTAACAAAGCTAAAGTAAGGAAGTATCATTAAACCTACCAAGCATTTTGAATGGGCGTCTAACCTTCTCCTAGTAAAATAGAACAATGAGATAAAATTATATGTTGATTTTAAAAACTTGAACATCAAGTCTCTTAAGAACAATTACCCCCTCCCAAGGATAGACCATTTGCTACAAAATGTGATAGGATAAGAGTTAATGTCCATGATGGATGGACTCTTGGGATACAACTAGGTAGTGGTCAAGGAGCTAGAGCAACACAAGACAACATTTACTAGTCCTTGAAGTACCTATGTCTACATGAGGATGCCATTTAGGTTAAAGAATGCAAGTTCTATTTTCCAAATGACAATTGATGTTGTCTTTGCTAGCCTTATTGATGAGATCAAAGTGGTATACCAAGATGACTTGAATACCTACTCCAAAGAAAGAGGTGACCATTGCAAACATTTGGAGCTAATTTTCAAAAGGTGTCTTGAGTATGGGGTTTCCTTAAATCCTAAAAAATGTATTGGTGTCAAAGAATGTATGCTCTTGGGGCATACAACGTCAAAGAATAAGGTACAAATAGATCAAGAACAAGTCAAAACAACTGACCTTATCCCCCAACCCAAATCAGTTAAAGGAGTACAATGTTTCTTTGGGAAAAATAACATTGTTAGGAGATTTATCCTTAGCCGAGAAGACCAAGGCCATCTCAAAGATACTTCAGAAAGGGCAATTGATTACATGGAGTGAAGAACCAGCTAAAGCATTCAAAAGCATTAAAGAAGCTATCAAAGAAGCACCAGCCCTAGTATTAAACTGTTCCAAACCATTTTAGCTGTTCTCTTTTGCTTCTTTCTATAAATTGCTAATGTTTTGCCTCAAAACAACAAAGAAGGATATGAGCAGCCTATTGCATTCTTTAAGTAAATTTTTACAAGTTGCTTAGTTGAAGTACTGAATCATTGAAAAGCTTGCCTATGCTCTTGTCAAAGCCATAAAAAATTTCAGACCTTACCTTGTGGGTGTCAAGATTATTGCATATGTGCCATACACAACAATCAAGGATATATTATTGCAGCAAGAAGCTTCTAGTAAAAGATGCTGGTGGATCAACAAGTTTCAAAAATATGAGATGGAGGCGCAAGTTACAAAGTTACTTAGAGGTGAAGGCCTAGCCAAGTTGATGGCGGATGCTAACTTGGAAGTGAAAGAAGTAAATGAGGTAAATCATAGCAATGTTTCTAGCTCTTGCCATTTGAAGGATAATTCATGGTATAAAAATGTTATCTTCCACTTAAAACATGAATTGCCCATTATAAATGAATGAAAATCAAGAAAGAACACTCAAGTTGTAGTCGCAAAGGTATGCATTGATACAAATTGAGTTACAGTGGAGGAATCATGATGGGATGCTACTTAAACGCCTAGATTAGGTGCAATTTGACAAAGTGATGAGTGCCATTAGGGCATTGTTGGTGTTTCAATTCGCACCTTTGGAGTGTGTATTGGAAATGGACAGCTATGCACAGTTAGACTGCTCTTCAAATTAGGAGGGGATGCTCCCTCTTTTGCTGATTATGAGTAAAAAGAACACTAAACTAATTGCCGTTCTTTTTATCTCAGCTAAGAGCACAAGGTTATAAAACTCTTTGCATTGCAACTGAGGTTTTCTCTAGTTTCGTAACTTCAACTACAACTAGGCCCAAACTATAACGCTTCTATCTCCTTGAGTAAATTTAGAGCAAGAGGATTTAGAAGTAAATTGGGAATGATTGGTTTTAACACACAAATTAGACAAACTTACTTCCAGAACACATCCGAAGACTCATTGTACTTTCGGATGAAAGCTGAAATAAAGATTATGAAAGCAAACATGAAACAATAAACTCGCTTTTAGAGTATCCTC
>VDFB02342129.1:0-12363 GCA_007258455.2 Sequoia sempervirens
TCTCCTTTTGGAGAAGGCACCCCTTTCCCCATGTGAATTTTTAATTCACATTTAATCCCCCAATGCATTTCAAAGAATTTTAAATTCTTTCTCTCATTCCCATGTGGATATTTGAGGAATTTTTAATTCCTCACATGTCCTCTCACCCACATGGGGACAAGGACCTCCTTTACGAGGAGATCTTGTCCAAATCCCAAGGTACTATGTAGTACCTCCATGTCATGTAATCTCCTTCCAACTCATTGACACATCATTTTTTTCAAGCCACTTCACATGCCACATGTCAAGATGTGAGTGCTTGTGAGTTCTCAACTCACCATAGCCCTACATCTTGGCCTTGTTGGTTTAATCTAAATCATCCATTTCTCTAGAGAATTCAAAATTCTCTATAAATACCCCCTATTTTCTCTCATTTTGGGGGGAGATCATTGTACTAACCAAACTCTTGAAAATTTGTCATTTGAGCCATACTTAGTCAAATTTCTCATTTTCTTGCACTCACCATAGCATTTGCATCCACTGTTATCCAACTTCAACCATCTTGCATCCTCATTATCCACCATCAAAGGAGAATACAAAATTAAATATTGAAGGGCCAACCAAAGGATAGTTTGAAAAGGTGAAATATTTCATTTTGCTTTGTTAAATTAAACGATTGCCCAATATTGAGGTGTAGGGTGTTTATATTTGTTGTTTGCACTTTTTTGTTTGCTGCTCATTTTCTAGCATATATTTTCACCTGATCATAGGAACAGACTTGATAGACTTGGCTCTCTTCCTCCATTTATTCTTCCTAGTCACTTGGTAGAATGTTTTGTTGAAAGAAACACTCTCCTTGATCCTCTCCAACTTCTCCATCTTCCATTGTCGATTCCCTAGATCAAATCCAAACCCTTGCTTCCTGCCACATCACAATATGCTTTGGAAAATCTATAAAAGTAGCCTCATTCTATAGGAAAAGGATCCCAACTTTGAGAAATATTACTCTACAAAAATATCATTTGAGCATTGAGCATTAGAGCATGTAGCAAATAGACTCATATTAGCATTTAGGTTCATGGCTTTATCATTAACTACATCTTAGATATCATAGCAATTTTCATATCACTTTCATCTACAGTATCACAACATTATTATCATTGCATCACTATCATATAGTTTATGATATAGCTCATTTATCAATAATCATATAGGATTATATTCTTTCATTTTACATCATCTCATTCTTCAAGTTATCATTTTAACACTCATAGTGCATACACAAACTGAGAGCCATTATGATTTAATAAATCCTTGAAGATAGAGAACAATGGGACAACTTTAGATATTTTATTGTGTTTCAATTTGATTATTTGCCATCTAAATTCTCTAATACAATGTTTCATTGAGTGTGTTGTTATTACTCATTTGCACATATTTTCCACACACATAAATTGGTGCTCACCGTGGGGCCTAGCCCCATTTTTTTTTAACATTTTTTGAAAAGTGTACTTATAGGTCTAGACATGAACTTCTTTTAGCTCGACCGTGAGTTCTTTTGGCACATTTGAAACATATTTTAGCACATCCAGTTCTTGTTATGATGCATTTGAAGTGTCTTTTCTTGTATCTAGTTCATACTTAGCACATCAGGGGGTTCTTTTAGCACATTTGACATTTCTTTTAGCATTCATTGATTTCTCTGGCACATACAACAGTTCTTTTAGTGCATCTGAGTAGTCTTTTAGTGCATATGATTAATGTTTTAGCGCATCTGGCTTATTTTGCAAAAAATTAAAATTTTGGATACTGATCAATATTTTTCTGTGTTGCAGGTACTAAATACGCTTGTCGAAGACATTTATTTGAAACTACTAATATCTGAAACTGCTAATGGTGTTTGCAAGGGCTGGAGTTGCTATTATTACTTTCTTTTGATTAAATTAGGCACCTAGCTTAATTAAAAAGTTAACGAACCCCTTGTCTACTGTAATTGAAAAGTGATAGGCCTATGCTCTCTCCTTCACTGGGTGATCAGAATGCTAGAATCACTCTTGTATGCTTTGTTAACACCTTTAGAAGGCCTATCATAGTGGGAAAAAGTACTCACCCTATGGGAACGACCTAAGTGGGAACAATTGAAGCCAAGTTTACCAACCTAATCTAATCAAAAGTGAATTTTGGGAAACCCACAATTCAACGACAGCGTGCAAGATAACCATCCCCAAAGCCTTTGTTCTAAAGGTTAGGAGGTCTCCTAAGGGAGTTTATCATTTTCTGCACTGAACAAAAACCCTTTCTATGAACCTTAAGTGTAGAAGCCAGCCGAGTCAGTCTCCAAATATTTTGTATATCACAGTGCAAGGGGAGGGAAGAATCTGCCCCCAAGACACTCACCATATAACTATCAAGAATCCCTGGCCAAAAGTGGAGGATTCAACTTTGGTTAAGACCCAGGAAAGGCAAAAACATGGGCGCCCTCTAGGGGGTGACATGGTTGTGTGAGCTGACATAGTCTTAAGATGTGGGTTGTGGTATTTTAAGTGAACCTTGACATTAGAAAAGTGTTTGATTTGTTTTCTCCTATGCTATGCCTATGGAAATCCAAGGAATTAGACCAAATTCTTGAATGCACACTCAATGTTTAATTCATAGACTTGAAACAACTATTTACAATTTGTTGATGTGTGTGAAGTCATTTTCAAAGAAATCATCCATTTAAAGAACTTAATTCACATAATTCACAAACAAGAGCAATCAGACACAAAATCATTGATCAAAAAGATTACTCCTGGAAACATCCATTTTCACTGATTAAAAGTAGAATAACTAGACAAACTGTCAAAATCACTGAACACTTCTAGTTTAACAAATCCATACCCTGTTCTGGTGCATTTAGTCCATTGTCTAGCACATCTGAGTTATCTTTTAGTGCATTCAACTCATCCTATAGCACATCTATGGAATTTTCTAATGCATCTGATCCACTTTCTAGTGCATCTACACATTCATTTAGCACATTCACTTGATCATCCAAGAACAGGGTGCTTAAAATCACACTTAGGGGCAATCTAGCGCATCCCTAGCTAGTTTTAGCACATTTGATCCATCTTTTAGCACACCTGAGCCATTTTTTAGTGCAACTAAGGAATCTTTTAGCACATTTAGCCCACCTTTTAGCACATTTGGTCCATTTTCTGGTGCATTTGGGGGGCATTCTAGCGCATCCAAACTGTTTACTAGTGCATCCAGGTCATCTTTTAGTGCATCAGTACCATCTTTTTCAAACTATTGATTCAGATCAAGGGGCTTAACATATGGAGAAAATTCTCAATTAGTAATCTCCTAGAGTTGTTTGTAAACATTGTCAATCTTTAGATATATGTCTAAAATGTCAAGATGAATGAAAATGTGAAATAGAGAGACAAATAGGTTGAATTCACATACATAGGTCAAATTTGAGGATAGTGTTGAATTCATACCATTGGAGTTCATTTTCACAATCATGGAAATGACTTAGAGCACCAAGGATAGGTTTTTAGTTTGACATGTGTCCTTTGATGAAGTACCGATCATTAAACATAGTAAGTCACAAAATACACTATGTCACAATATTTTACATCAAACCTAAAGCTAAGTAGATTCTAATGATCCAAATTTACAGTTTCCTAAAACATGATCAATCTCACTAATGATGCCCTTGTCTTCTAATAGTTCTTGCACGCAACTAATAGAATATGAATTTCCAATAAAAACTACAAAAAACTAAAGAATGGCTCCCAATTCATACTCCAAAATCTCTCCTAAAATCAATAGATACAAATAAGTGAACAATATATGAGGATAGCAAATATTTGTTTTTGGAAAATCGTAAACCCTCACCACAAAGACCTATATATTAATAAAATTTTAAACATATCACACAAAATGGAAACACTCGTGACCATAGTGATATGTAGAGAGAGAAAAATTTCTTAGGCAACCAACAAACTACAAAACCAACTGAACATGAAAACAAATATATTATATTCCTATTTATTGCTTTTGTGACGTAGTGTATTTTGTGACTTATTGTGTTTAATAAGGCTTTTTTTTTTTTTTGGAGGTTTAATTGTTTTATGTTTACCTCATTGTATGATTGTTGTGAATTAAACAATTATAACATTACATAAATTGTATTTCTTAGGGATTCAAGTATGTTTGATAGGTTTTTAAAAGTACTATACCATATATTTTGGGAATTTAGGTGAGAATTTGTTGGCGGTTATTTGAAGGTGAACGAATTCCTGGCACCGAACCACTATTGGCATTTTAGCGGACTAATCATGAACCAGAGTGAATTTTACCCAGAAGGTATCTTGATTCTTTGTATCTATTTTATATTTTGATTGATGCCTATATGTTAGAGGTGTTTATCGATCGTCAACATGGAAGCGAATTTATCATTTTGCCCGGTTCATTTCGTAAACTCCGGAATCAAAATTGTTCGTTTTCATCATCCTCTGGCCAACTGACGGTTTTCTTTTTCCTCGCGCAAAGAAGCCCACGGCGAAGGCGGGCCGGGCATGAAAATCCGTAATTTTGCAGGTTTCCTTTCAGCTCAAGCTTTTGTTTTCTTGGAGGCTATGGTTACGCCCTTACCGATGAAATCGCCAACTCCTTTCGAGAAACAGGCTGGGAGGCATTTTTTACTGAAGCTATAACCACTAAAATTGGTTTACTGCTTTTTGCATCGTTTTCCCAGATCCGTCCCTCCGCAAATCCAGTATTTACAAGTTATTTTAAATACCTAAAATAAGTTTAACAAACTAAATGAACAGTAAACAGTTCGCCATAATATCTGAATTATAATGGTTGTTCCAATATGGAAGGCATCTGGGGCTTCTTTTCCAGCATTAGAGAACAATTTTGAGAAATAAAGAATAGACGAAGATCTAAAATTAACACTTATCCTGAAAACCACAGATAGGTGCAAGGATACTAATGCTATTTCTCAACCTATTTCACATTTATTAGGGCTTCTTGTTCTGAGCATTAGAAAGATCCATCTAGATACGAGCAAGGATACTAATGCTATTTTTCAATTCACAACTAAGCCAAAAATTGCATATTGCAGATTCATACCTTATTATCAAATTCATAAGCAAAACTTCCATGTCACAGTTATCAAGATTCCTTATGCAGAAACTACACATTAGAAATTTATTTTTTGATTTTTTCTAAAAAAAACCCTTACAGGGAACAAAAAAACCATGATTTTGCAACTCAAACCCTCATATGAGTACACAAAATTACCATCTCAAAAATAGCATGGGCAAAACAATATTCGGCCATAAAAACTGCAATAAAGAAAAAAACCCAAAAATAAATCCCTAAGTATCATTGCATAAGGAAATAGTAAAACACCATTTTTTACACTAAAACGGATTATATAAGCGACAGACCAAAAATGCAAATATTTGAATGAGATGAGAGCCTAGTTCTAGAACTTTGGTTACTGGCAGGCGGGGATCTTATACGCTTGAGCTGCCTTTGACCGCAACTTCTTCGGGTGAACAACCAAAATGTTCGAGCCCAATCTTTTTTTTGTTTTTATATTGTCATTATTCGGTCAGAAGGTATTCGACCGAGTAGGTTTCAACTAAAACCTACTCGGCCTAAATGGTGAGGCCACGTAGGTGCCATGTCGACGCCACGTGGTTTCAATCGAAACCCTTTAGGTCGAAACCAGTTTGTTCAAATTCGTATAGTTGGCCTAAAGTGTGACACAAGTTTGTACTTTTACCCAGGAAACAAAATTTACTTACCTATTCAGAAAAGTTATATAAAGGTACTCTTGACGAGTCTCTTGAACCAAAGCTCCTCAATTTGGTGTCTACCTCACATTGAAACCCGTTAACCTCCTAGTTCGTGTTGCTTACACTACCTCTTACTTGCTTCTATCACTTGAATCATCTCTCTTAAAAGGATTTCCCCTCTACTAAAAATGGCGATGATACTAAGATTGACCAACCCCTGTCCTGTATGCAAAATGAGTATAAATAATAATCTACATGATTCGGTTCTAAAAATAGTTCAAAATAAGTTACTAAGCGGTTTCAAATGAGGGACTCCACACATGCTATTTTCTCCCATAATATCTTGTTTAAGCGGCAACAACCTCATAAATGGTTTATACCAAATGAAGTAAAATTAACGTGGCATTCTCACGAGTAAAGGTAACAACATTTTATTATTGGTTGATTAGTTTTTTCAATTTAAAATATCAAATATCAAGATTATTTTAAAAAATCAAGGGTGATGATGTCAAGAACTCTCCTTGATTTAAGGTAGAGTTTTTCTGAACACAAAAAATGGCATTGTAAGACATCTCTCAACGTAATATAATATAATAATAATTAAAAAATATAATAACATTAATATAGTATTTAATATAATAACACTAATATAATAATAATATAATAACAATAATACAATTAAAATATAATAAGATAATACAAATAAAAATAATATAATAACATGTGGGTGGTAGGGTGGGTGCCACTTCATCCCCTGTATGCTTCCATGGAGTGGTCGAGTGGCAATTAGTTGGGACTTTTGGCTGAGTTGGCGCCATAGTTCTCAAGTGGCTTTGGGGACCTTTCTAGAGGGGGTATTATGCATGATTTTTCATCAGCGTGGGGAGAAGTGCTTCACCCTTCCTTGTACGTTTGCCAACCCACACACGTTTATAGCCGAGCATGTTGCGTTGCGCTGGCTTTCATTATAGTTGGTGGTGGTGAAATTTCCAAAACAGAGTGATGGTCTTTTACATCCATATTTTGCAGGCTTTGTTCCCTGTTTGGCCACGAGTAGGTTCATTTTGTTGGTTTCAGTGAAGGAGTTGGAGATGGGGGGCATGGAAACACCTATGTAGTTGAAGAGTTTGAAGCGAAAAATAGCCTTCGAAGGCCCAGTTACTTCCCTTCGAATGCAATGAATTATACGACACTCAAATTATCTAACCTTTGTCATGATAAAATGCATTGCTAGGAAAGGATTTATGGCAGATGCGAAGGGCTATTAGTTGGATTCTAACATCTCTTCTCACGTCTTGGCTAGCTTACTTGACATTGGGGTTTCTAAAGCAGATTCGCAGGTGATTATGAGGAGGCTATTTCGAAAGGACATGTTGGTGGGCTTGGATGGAACTTTGGTTGTTGCTTTGTTGGGAAAGGGCATTCCCTGCCCTCATGATTTGGCCCTTCTGAATGACCCAGAGGCACTAGTAAATTTCTTCCCCTTTCTCTTGGATGTTAATGGTTTGGAATAGGTGAAGCACCAACACTTGACGATTGTAGGGGCATAATTCCTTAGGAAGAAATTTCGTTTGGCTCCGGTTGTAGACTTGACCTAGAATCAAGATTTTTGTGTATTCGTGCAACATAATGTGTGGTAACTTGGGATTGGGTGGTGGGTGGGGTCTGTGTCTCAGTATAGGATTTTATTTTTGGTAGTTTGTTTAAAAACTTTGCTCTCTAATGGAAAGGGATTCCGTAAATATTTTTTGGTAGTTTTGTCTTTGGTAGCATGTTCAAAGTGGGTGGTAATTTGTTTTTCTGTTATGGTTGCGTTCATGGGTGGTAATCTGGTAATTTCAGGTCAGCAGTGTAATGGGTTGTTGTAAGTTTTTTGTTGGTTGCTCAAGTTGGGCTTAAACACTGTATCACTGGTTTTTTTGAAATCAATATAATCCATTTTACTTATCAAAATAATAATAATATAATAACATTAATAAAAAAATAATAGTATAATATACTAACTTAATATTATTAACATAATAATAAGAAAACTATATTATTAATAATAATATAATAATAAGATTAATATAATAGAATAATAGAATATTAATATTAATAATAATATAATACTAAGGATAATAATATTTTACAAACTATAATATTTAAAAACTCATATTAATAATAATATGATAGAATAATTTAATAATAACAATAATATAACATTATAACAATTGCAATAATATAATAGTGATATAAAAAATATTAAGAATACTATAATAATATTAATATTAATAATATACTACTAATATTAAAAATATATTAATAAAAATATACTAATATAATGGTAAATATATAAAAATTAAAATAATAATATAATATTATATAATAAAAATATTAAAATATTATACTTTGTCAAGAGGTAATGAAGCTTTATAACATGAAACCTATGTTATTTAGAGAGAAATCAAATGGTCTACTTTGTCAACCTCAATCTAATGAGTGACACTTGGAGCAAGCTCTAAATAGTGTATGCCATATATTGCAACATAACAGAAGGGGATTTTGTTAGATGTTATAGGTATGTTGAACCATTATCATGGCACTTTAATAAATAGTCTCTCTTCTCTCTCTCTACCTCTTGATCTCTTGATCTCCCTACATCTCTCTAAGTCTTAGTCTCCATGTCTCTCTTCTCCTTTCTCTTCCTCCATCTCTATATATCTATTAATCTTTCTCTCCCTCTTTATATCTCTCCATGTCTCTCATGTTTCCTCTCTCATTCCTTTCCATCTCCTCTCTCTCTTATTCCTCCCTCCATCCCTACTCCCATTATCTACCTCATATGTCCTATGTATTTTATCTCCATCTCCTTACCCTATGTCTCTCTCTATCTCCTCATTCCTCTCTATCTCTTTCTATCCATATCTTTCTCTACCTCTATCTCCTTATCTCCCTCTCATTCCTCTCTATCTCTTTCTATCCATATCTTTCTCTACCTCTACCTCTATCTCCTTATCTCCCTATGTCTCTCTATCTCCCTCTCATTCCTCTCTATCTCTTTCTATCCATATCTTTCTATACCTCTATCTCCTTTTCTCCCTATGTCTCTCTCTATCTCTTTATCTCTTTCCCTATCTCTTTATATCACCCTCTATCTATCTCTCAAGCTTCCACCCTTATCTCTCCCTCTTTTGATCCATATCCCCCCCTCTTTCTATCCCTATCCCTCTCTCTCCCCCCATCTCTCCATATGGTAAACATAACATGAGCCTAGTTGTAATGGATCTTGATTTTCTTCTCGATTCAAAGGTTTTACTTCATTTGTGTTTGGATCCATGTAATTGGATTCCCCCTAAAACATTGTAGAAAAACCAACATCAATCTCAATAAAGGCGAATACATCCAAGAGAATAGACTAGATGATGAGATAGGTAGTCCAAAAACCTATGTGCTTCCCTTTAGACAAGAAGATATGTGGGTTGAAAACATCCGCAGATTGGGCATCTCAATAAACGATTATGTCTATAAGGAAATCGGGTTATGACTATCAACCCCATTTATAATCTTAAGATTCAAACTATACAACAAATGTTAAACACAAAACATGTCTTTGTTAGGATTAAGGGGTCCATAATATGACCCCAGTTTGGTGACACAGAACATGGGACACATTCCCCCTTCAAGAATCAAATAGAATCCCCAGGAATCAATGCAAACATTAAAAGTTGGGTATATGAGAACTTGGGTATGTCCATGTCTCCTCCATGAATCAATGACTTTGTACTTGTTAATCAAAAATGAAATCACAAAATGATACTTAGCCTATAATACAAATGAGAATTTGTCTACAATTTTAGGTTTTTGTATGCACAAACGCAAACAAGAGTCTCCAATTAGGTTAAATTATGTGCTGGTAAATAGGGACACAATACCGCATCGAGAAATAAACTGAAATCTTACAAATCGACGTCACATTAAAAGAAGGGAATTTATGAATACTCTTAGCAAAATGTGTAAATTTTCTTTTGGGTGGCATTGGGTCCATATCTAATGACAATAATTGATTAACTTACATTAAGGGCTCGTGACTTAGCAACAAAGAGAGATTAAATTACAACAAAACTAAGATATGAGATTATCACATGGTATTTGAGCAAAATCTGTAAGAAAATATATCTCATTTACATCGGATAAGTTCCAAAGCAAATAAATGGTTTAACATCAACACTTTAAAGTTTTTCAAGGGTTTTGTCACTTCTATGTTAAGACTTATCCACTATATTCCCATGAACTTTAGCCATATTTCCTATTTTCAGAAGCATTGAAACCTATTAAGCTTCTACACATACACTATTACACTCCACCATAAAAACACATGTCAAGGGTTCCTTACCTAATGGTAACAATCTATTGATATGTACATTATGTACATTTTGGGCTAGTGTCATAGCAACAAAGAGAGATTTCAATTCAGTAATATTGTGAATCTCATTAAATACAAGAGCAAAATCTTTACAAACTAATAAAAGATATGTTACAATTATATGTGAATCTAAAGACTTACAGTATGCAAATAAATGGGAAAACACAACACAAATAAGATTCATAATCAACACTTTATATATTTCCAAGGGTTTGAGCCAATTTTACATAGTGCTTCTAACAATTTGGCATAAACTATATATCTTTGCAAAATTTAGTTTTACATCTTTATATTCACAAAACTAGGGTTCTACAACCTAAGATTATAAATCTGATACTACACCCATTTTCCATGGATGAACAAAACTACAAGAACCGACACTGGAAATGGGTATTAGGGTAAACAAAATTGGCTTATCTTTTCAACAATGTCATCCTTGGAGCCTTTGAGATCTTTAGAAGAACATCTTAATTGTCATCAAAGTCAAATGGTTGCATAGTCTTTAAACAACGATTGGTGATTAGCCCTTGAAACACAATCTGACTAGAAACACAGGGGTATCCATCTTGTGTAATCCTTCCTTAGAGATTGTATTTGAACAATTATCGTAGACTGAAAAATAAGTGCCATGACAAGACATCTTGAGACAAACATTCTCATGGCCACCAGGCTTTCGCAAATGACTATTGTCAGGTCTTCTTAATAATCACACAAGGAATTGAAAAGTTATGATGGCTTGGTTAAGAAAAATAATTAATATTCTTCCTTGCGTTTGGATCACTCACTTAAGTTGTCACTTCATACTGTAAGGTGGCAGCATTTTCTTCATCACGTCACAAGTCATTTGTTCTGTCTACATGGATCCATTAATTACAGCCCCCACAAGGTTATCCAAGTGGCTCCTCTCTTTTACCTTTCTTCAAATAATTAACAAGACAATAGAATCATGACAAAGCACAAGCCAAGTAGAAAGGGATGAAGAAAATTGGCAAGGTTATCAATTAACATTAGTGTAAAGCAGAAGGAAATAACACATGGAAAATGGTGGTAACCCATATCACAAGCATTATCAAATGTGTCCCCAAATCAATATCCAACGAGTCGAAGATATGAGTGGGATTCAGGAGCATTAAAACCTAAGGATACATGCATGAAGCTACATAATGCATACTCTAAATGACTTTTCAATAATCAAAGCATCAAGAGTGAAGAGGAGGGGTAAAAAACATGTGAAGAAGCATATTCCATTATAGGGCCTTGACAAGTGGTAATGATTGACACACTAAGCATCATGTGTCAAGTTAAAGAAACAATTTAAATTTATTTTATTGGGAGTTACACCCACAAGGTAACAACTTACCTAAAATAAAATACATTTATCAATGCTCAATAAAGTATAATAGCATCTTATAAGAAAAAATTATGGTGAGAAAAGAAGGTGCAGACCTGCACATGCATGGATGGTAGAAGCAGAGTGTGAAGTTAGGATGGATCACATCAGGAGGAGAGTTTCTAGTGAAGAGTTGTGTGATAGTCAAATAAAGCGGAAGTCGGGGGTTCGCGAAGACCATATAAATGGTGTTGCAAACATTTGTGGTGCTTAGAATGGGAAACCTTGGTATGATGCATTGCAACGATAACCGAAATTTGTTAGGACTCACAATAATATGGTGAGGGGTAATTGAAGGGGTTCTAGGAAGAGGAAGAGGAAGAGAAATGAGAATCTCGACAGATGGAGATTTGAAGCACCATTTACAACTAGGGGAAATACCTTTCCCTTGGGCAGAGCAAGACGATAAGACCAAAACTTATTTTAGAATCACAAAAGGACTATCAAGTCTAGTGGGCATCTGATGAGCAATTGGTGCAACATGCGATCCTGGAGTAAGGGAGAATTCACAAGCCAAACAAATAGTAAGGCCATGGTGGTCTGCTCTAGTATAATGAGGTTGAAAATCAAGCATTTGAAAATTTGTGGTCTAGTGGTTAAGTGGTATGATAAATATTTAGATTGGGAAAGGATGGAGCAATGGTGGTTGAACCAGTGGGGTAGAGATCTGCAAGTCAAGCCTTTGGTGAATGACTATTTCATAGTGATCAGTCTGTCTTAGAAGACAAAAGAAGAAATTGAGGGTGGAGCATGGTTCTTTGAGGGCTTTAGCTTTTACGAGAAGTTAATTT
>VDFB02342131.1:0-102679 GCA_007258455.2 Sequoia sempervirens
TCACAGAGCTTCAAAGGTTATCTATTTACAGAGTTTCAGAGTATTTTGCATTCAGAAGTCATTCATTCCTTTAGGCGCACCTTTTAGAGAGATCTGGAGAAACTTGAAGAAGCCGTACAAATTTATTATTGCTGCTGTCATTTACCAGGCCGTACCATCCTGTAGCAGGCCGTACCATATCAGCAAGGACGTCTTTTTGTTCCAGAGCACAACGCCTTCCTTCTTCATCATTTGTCTTCATCAGAATAGGCGCAAATATCAAGAGAGCATTTGGGTAGCATCTGGCAGAGGAAGAGTGTGTCAACAGTGAGCCGTACCATCTCACATTTCATTCATGGCGGCTGAAATCAGGTTCCTTGAATATTAAAAATCAATTGCTTTATTCATTGCATGTAATAGAATATTTGTTGTAATCATCTCAGAGGACAAATAAACGCCTTGGCATTAGTATTACATCATTTCCTGAGTCAGATTATTTTCTTAGAATTTATTCTTTATTTATTGCAAAAATCGTACCTTTCATTTATTGCTCAAAAACTCAAAAAAAAACAAGCAAAAATCAAAAACCTTCAGAAAAACCTAAAAACAGTCAGATACAGAGATTTTGGGGAAACTAGGGTTTCTACACTTTACCAAGGAGGATGAAAACTCTCCAAGGTGGACCAAGCGTTTTAAGGATGAAAACCCTTGAATTCTCTTATCAAGTTAAGTACGAAAACCATGG
This sequence comes from Sequoia sempervirens, assembly GCA_007258455.2. Lineage (NCBI taxonomy): Eukaryota > Viridiplantae > Streptophyta > Pinopsida > Cupressales > Cupressaceae > Sequoia > Sequoia sempervirens. The sequence continues at coordinate 725 of VDFB02342131.1, forward strand.
TTTCTAGGAGACTGGTACTGGTACTGGTACGGGAGACTAGTACCAATACCGGTATGACTTTTTTGAAAATAGGAGACGAGGGTACTCAAAGACACCATCTTTTTTTAATATAAATAAAAATTAAAAAATAATAATTTATAGAAAATATCATGACATTGAACTTTCAAAACAAGGGCACAAGTGCCATATCAATATTCTTGTAAGTTACCTATAGAATTTTTCCCTCTCTTTTCCCAAGCCTCTCTCCTACGAAAGTCACACAATTATAAAAGGAAGATGAAGCATAACTCTATTGTCATCTTTATTTTTGTTCAAATTCTATGAAAGCATTCCCATTGATTGAACCAATCCCATGTATGCCTATAAGTTTATAACCTACTTTATAGAACCTTCAAATTCCAAAAGCCACCGCATTTGATCTTCTTTATAAAGTTCAACATATTCTTTAAAAACAAATCTTCATTATACATTTCCCATAAAGCTTAGATATCGATCAATGATGACTAACAAATTCTCTACTCTGAAAGTTTCTATCAATGCATGGGACAAAGAAAACGACTTTCATACCTCTGATATGAGATCAAGATAGGACCAAAAAAATATGTTATTCTCTATGGAATTTCAATGCAATAAAACAAAATATCACGTGGCATAATTTCACGGGAGATGCCATTTTTCACAATGGGTGACTTGGGAGATTGCGCATTGCGTTTCCAAGTGGTAGGAGGTGTCTCCGGGTACGTCTCCGGTATTGGAGATGCGTCCCAATCCCTGAGACGCATCTTAGGGGTCAAGAGGCGCGTCTCCTAGCAACCATGATGAAAACCCTTGATATTGCCACTGCTGAGTTAGGGATGTAAACCTCTGTTTCAGCAGATTTGAAAGCATTTCCAAAGAATTCAAGATATGATTGATTTTCAGAATTATGCTATGACTTATTGATCTCAATATTATAATAAATTCATAATTTTTGACAGAGCTATTATCATTTTGACTTTTGAGTAAGGATTATTGTTTTAAGGAAAAAATCAGGAATATCCTAATAAGGGACATTACATGGAACTCAGTAAAGTATTCAGTAGTAGTGCAAAACAAGATTTGATGCTTAAATTGGAAGAAGGCATGGACAAAGTGATCAAAGTGATACAGCAACAACAGCTACAAATTCAATTAGATCTCTCTACCAACACGAACACTCAATTGGAAGACACAATAAGGAGCTTACTAGATCAAATGAGTGGTTGGGAACATGAGAAGAAGAAGCTAAATAAACAAATGATTACTGAATGTAAAGAAGAAGAGCTTAAGTGTACACAATAGAAATGGAGAAATGGCCACAATGATTTGGACCCGCAGGTAAGGAAACTAAAGGACACTTATTGAAATGTCTACTCTATGCTAGTGTGGCATCAATTGGCCATAACTTACAACACAAAAGATCCAACTGGATTGCATGTAGGTTCAGATTCTGCAATTTTCAAGAAGCTATAATATTATAAATGATTTGGCTGAGTCACAAAGGTAAAACTTTCAATCTCGGCACAACAAATTAAGTGAACAAAAGATGAAGTCCATAGCACAACTGAGGGAGCTAGAATTAGAATTGAACATTCACTTATCACTCCTATCTATGCCTCCAAGAGATCAAGCAAGCAATATCTACATTGACAGAACCAGTTACTTTGCTGATTGTCGACTGAGCATATATGGATCTTTTAGCCTGGATACATCAGATTAAGCATGCGGTACAAACTTGGGAGAATGCATATGAAGAGATTAAGGTCAACTATAAAGACCAATGAAGCATAAATCTGCAAAAAATCCCGATTAATCGCGATTTTTAAAAAATCTGCAAGCTGGACGATTTTTTCCCCGATTTTTTGAAAAAATTGTTGACTTTTTGGTCAATGATTTTTTTCCGTTTCAAACTGCAAAATCGCCAAAAAAACGTGTTTAAAATTTGCAAAAAAACATGAATAAAATCGAGCTGATTTTCGCGCAAAAAAAACCAATAGACCATGGCTTGTTGCTTACTATTATGCTTTGATAGATTTTCCAAGCATCCATAGCTTGTTTGAAAAGCACCTATTTTAGGCTTTTAGCCATTGCAGCAGAATGGCTTGTTTGATAAAATGATTTGGTAGACATGTAGAAAAATCACGGTAGCGCATAGACAAAGTGGTGAAGCTAGTGAAAAAATGCCTCAAAGAAATGTAGTCTCATGGTGATGGAATCATGACAAGCAAATTGCTATGGATTGTCATGGCATTCCATCACCGATAATTGCATTCTTTGAGCATTACCAAGCAATTCTTGCAATCTATGTTATTGCTCTTATTATCTTTGGTAGATTTTTCTAAGCATCATGTAAGCGATTCAGCACCTATTTTAGGATTTAACCATAGCATGAAGCGTTGAGCTGTTTGATAAAATGCTTTTGGTAGACATGTATGAAAAATGTGGTAGCATAGAAAGGTAGTGAACAATTTAGAAAATGCTTCAAAGAAATCGTCTCATGGTGATGGAATGCCATAACAAATGCCATGACAAGCAAATTGCTATGGATTATCATGGCATTCCATCACCATGAGCGACATTTCTTTGGGGCATTTTTGAAGCAGTTCCTTTGCCGCGTATGCTATTGCTTACTATTACACTTTGATAGACTTTTTTCCAAGCATCCATAGCTTGTTTGAAAGCACCTGTTTTAGAATTTTAGCCATAGTAGAAAGGTAGTGAATTGATTGATAAAATTCTTGGGTAGACATGTATGAAAAATGGTAGCATAGATATAGTTAAGCAGGCTTCATGAAGAGCTTCGAGGTTTTAAAAGCGAGTTTTTAAGTTTGAGTTTTCGATTTTCAAAAACTCATGAGTTTCGAAAAACTTCATAAGTTTTTACCGAGTTTTCAAAAACTCAGCTTTAAAAAGTGTTTCTAATGAAATTTAAGCAATTTTTAATTTTTAGAGTTTTCGAGTTTTTCTTGAGTTTTGGCCGAGTTTACAAAAACTCGTTTATTGGCGGTTTTTTCTTTAAGGCGAGTTTTCCAACTATGGCATGGTTTTCGTATCACCATCCTGATGTTATCGGTTGTAGTATGTTTTGATACCAATGTAATCAGCGAATATGAATATAACCAACAAAATCTTTTCTATAATTCATGGATTGAATTTCTGGCCCTATTTGCTCTCAATGTCTGTATGCTATGGAAATGCCATTAAATTTAAAAAGTAGTTTCTGACTGTTTTTCTTCAATTTTTTGTGTTTTTTTGTAAATCCGATTTTTTCCCAATTTTTTCCTGATTTTTTCAAAAAATCCTGAACTTTTGGTTTGCTGATTTTTTCCCCAAACGATTAAATGCTGCTATGATATTAAAGACCATAAACAGCTACTACCTTAGCCAAAGAATTCAAAAGATTTTTTCGAAGATGATTTTGATATGATAGAGGTTGACTTGAGGACAAGACAATGGTTCAGACCCGGGGAGGATGTTGATCAACAAAAACTGGTAATAGGATTGGTTTACAGTCACTGCAAGGCCATTGCATTAGCATTGCGCACCTTGTGGTACCTTTTGAAGGATGAGGAGTCACAAAGACAGGATGAAGGACATGTTCTTATGTAGCTGCAAGTTACATGTACGTATATCACCACCACAACAGAAAAGAGAGAGGATGAAAAGAGAGGAAAAAGAAGAAAGAAAGAAGATTGAGCAGAGCAGAATACAGAGGAACCAGTTGAAGTTGTAATGGTTGTAATATAAAGGGAAACACAATCTATATATATGTGTGCGTGTGTGTTTTGTGTTCGCAGTTAGATTATACATTGTATACTGAGAACATAATATGAATATAATGAAGGAGCAGTCTTATAATACATGTGTGTATGTTTAATCTTTCATTTCCTCATATACTGTCTGCAGCATTAATTCTGGTTCTTTTCCTCTTTTTAACCTTCGGGTTAATTTCTTTCAAATAAATAATCCAAACCTAAGGCCTGTATTTTATTGTCAACACAAGGCAACATCAAGTTTGTTACCAAATCTAGATATTTTGAATTTATTTCAATTGGCAACCTATTATCCTTCAGAATGTATCATATAGATCACTGCCAAGGCTTTGCCTCTCCATTTTAGATATTTGCTTCCATTGTTTGAGAGGCTGAAGCAAACAAGGTTTATCCATAGCTGGTACATCCTAAGCAATATTATAGCTGTTTGGGAAGGTATGGAATAGGCTGTAACATCAATTGAGTGACTTTGTTATTGCCTTCCTTCAAGCACTTGGCTTTGGGAAGTTCATCAATTTAGTTCAAATGCTCTTCCATAATGATTCAACTTGCATCACCATTAATGAGATTCAGCCTGAGACTTTTGGTTTACATGTTCTAGCCATTGAATGGTTTAGCTACTTGTTGACTACACCTCCAAAGATTTGATCAAGTGCATTTCTCTTTGGTTTTCCTCCTCGGTGGCTTGTCAATGACTCTTTCCTCACCTTTTAGGAGGAATAATATCTAGTTAACTATTCTGTGTAATGTCTTCACATTTATTGCTTGGCCTCTAGGTTCTTGATTTAGTGGAGCAAAGCCAAATGCTAGAAACAATCCCTATCACCTAGGCCTCAATGGCTAGATTGTTTTAATTGAAAGTGGATACAACAGGAAGAAAGTATAAAATTCCTTGCCTTTCATGCTTCACCTTCTAAATAATTGTAAGAGACCAGGTGTCTCTCAACCCAAAACTTCTGACTGTGAATGCAATTTTTGTTTGTTTTGTAGTTTTTTTTATTTTTTTGAGGTTTTTTGCAGTAAGAGAGATTGGTGCGATTTTGAAATAAAATACAATAAATTGATAAAAACACCAGAACAACGATGAATCTATAATTTTTAAACTGAGAATGCTTTCCTTATTCAAATCCAACTATTACAATCTGAAAGGCAATACATGCAAAGAAAAAGGAAGCTGGTAATTAATTAAAAAGAACCTGATTTTATTGCAGCCAGGCGCACAATTGAAGAATATCAAGATATCATGAAATGCATTCTTTCCCTCAACCAAGATGACGCCAAAGACCACTGAGGAGCTAGGCGACCAATCTGGAGTGGACAAAGACCAAAGAACAAAGGCGTTTCTCTTATTTCCTTCACACGCCAATCTGCTGGTACAGTACAGCCTTTAGCAGCAATGAAGAATGTACGGCTGAGAAGTATGAAGCCAAAACAACTGGAAATGAGCCTCAGTCAAGTCGCCCCTGATATCTAATGAAAAGCAATTCAAACCCTTACTGAATCCTTCCTTTGTAAGCACAAATATGACTTCTGAATAAAGTCATCCAACTGACAAGCTTCAACTGGTATCTCACAGTCTCAGTATGTCTGATTCTGAAGAGGGAACGTTCTTCAAAATCCAATGATTCGCAGAAACCCTTGTTTCACAAATCCCAATGTTCTCAGAGAGAAAATAAGACAAATTAGAATAATCAACATAATGAGTTCGATTTGCCTTGAAGAAATATATAACTTCTCTCAAAAAGTCGACCCTTCTCAAAAATCAGCTCATTTGCATTTAATAATATAATAATTCACCCTTTTGAAATACTTAGGCTAATCATTAATAAATGGCGTCCTTTTTATTAATGAGTATTAAACTCATTAAATATTAAAATTTCCCCTTCATTATAAAGTATTAAAATACTTTATAATTCACCATTTTAATAATAACTTTAATATTTCATTAAAATGACTTTATATTATAAAATCAAATTAATAATCTCTTTAATTATTATTAAATGCTCTAATAATCCTTGTTTGCTCATCAAATCATCAAACCGGGTCGAAACTGAGCTGACCAATTGAATCAGGTGCCCTACCAAAAATTGCAACTCCTGCCTGCCTGACTTACTATAAATAGTAAGTACCTCTAAACCACTCTGTAAGTGTCCGCAAAGGCCCAAACCTGAATCAACTGCTGGAGTGATGTTCCCCAACGCTGGATAACTGCCTCAAGTGATCCTCTAAACATATCTGCTAGCCTACGAGGATCTGAATGATAGGCTAACCCCTGAAATAACTGTACCATCTAGGAAGGGGACATTACAATAATCACATTATATCATTTGGAGATTGGAAATGAAGATTATTTACCAAATGACTAAGCCTTTTTCTATTGTTTGAAAGTTCTAAGTTTTTTCCAAAGTTCTAGCTACTATTCCTGTTTATTCTTTTTGTTGGGCCCCTTTTAAAGTTTCTTATCACAAACTGGATGGACTTTAAGGGATTTTCTTTGGGCTAACTTAGAAGGTTCTAGAGGTTTTCACATCATGCTTGGGAAATGGTTGCCAACCTAAAGAGGTCGGAGGACTTGGGCTTCTCAATTTTTGGATATATGACACTGCTCTTTGTGTTAAATAGATTATAAGAGCTCCATATGGGGATGAAGTCTGTAAGGTTCTTCTGGGAGCTTGGAAAGGATTGGGATTTTATTTTCTATTGATAACTTTCGCATTGAGGAAGGTTGTTGGGATCTTTGTTGCCAAAAGAATTTGGAAAGCATGGGAATCTCTCAAACCATGGACCTGCAAGGGAGATGAGTTTCATTCAGGGCTTTCTATCAAATCTCTTTCTCTAGTGGTACCCTACAATTGATTATCATGGGCTCCATTTTCCGAGGTTCTATGGATAAAAGGGATTATTTTGTTTTGTAAAGGGATTCAAACTCTGAATGACATTTTGAGTCATAGCACAAGATCCTGGCTCTCTTGGCTGGACTTGAATTGTAAATTGTCAGGTGCCTATGCCAACAAAGTATCTTAAAAAAATTGGACTGCATTCCCATCTTCATGGTGGAAGATTGGAGATGGCTTGTGTATACACCTCTTTTCTTGTACAAACCTCATCTTGGTTACCAATATCTTTCCCCTTGTCATGACCCATTTGAGATTTTGAATGCACATTACAATTTACAATCCACACCATCCATTTCGTCTTGTGTCTTCTCTAAAATATGGAAAGCTATAGTTGAGCCTAAGAAAGCTTATTTCCTTGTCAAGGTTTACTGTTTGGTGAATGACTTAAGCATATGGAGATTTCTGCCCCAATTCACCCTAATTGTTGTCAACCTGAATCTGTTGAACAACTATTCTAGGTTTGCAGTCATGGCTATCATTTCTGGAAGTGGATTCACACCCTCTTCCAACTATTCAAGACAGTTTTACTTGGGGATTCTACCTTCTTACATGCAAAATTCAACCAAATTTGGCAACTTTTGCAATGAGACTCTTTTTCAGATATGGAAAGAAAGAACAATACTATTCTCAGTCAAAGTTTTATTTATTGCTTATTTTACGTGGTCAATAAAGTATCCATGTTTTCAAATGTTACACTCCAGATTCCAGTACAAATGGAGGAGGTGTCACTGGAGATGGAGCAGCTCTAATCTCTTATTGACCTTTGGGGCAACGTACTTTGCACAGTTGGCCAGGTTCCTCTTTATTCTTCTCATCATTGCTTTCACTTATGAGAAAGAGGCTTTGGAGAAAGAAGAAAGCATCACTGCACATTCTGCTGACCAAAGTTCTAGCTGCAGTCTAGGTGGCCTTCCCCTAAAGCAATGATAATGGAGGTGGTGGATTTGGTCATAATGGTGCTGGCCCTAGTAGTTGGGTGGCCCCACAATGGGGCAAATTCCCCTCTTTGGCTTTGGTAATCTTGCTAACACAATAAGAAAATGAATATAAGGGCACAAAACTATTCTTATTGAATGGGAGCCCATCCTTGATTCTGAATACTCCACTAGAGGCATTGATTGGGGGTATATGATTGATGATCCTCCTCCTTCACCAGATGGCTGCATAATTGTTGTCTTGTTTATAGCTTGATATGCTCAATGGACCAGCAAACTTTTACACTTAAACAACGTGGTGATATTTTCAATGTTTTTAAAAGGATTGATGTCTGAATTCTCTTTTAATTCACCTTATTTATTTTATTGGTGATTAAATTCAACTTGTTATTGCCTTCTCAGTCTCAGGCTGATGTGATCTTGGTACTCTTCAGATTGGGATGCCATCCGCTCACTATTTTCTGTATGATTAGTGTATGTATACTTATTGTATGATCAATAGAGAATGCATTCTAATAAGAAAAACTGGATACCTACTGTGTAGATATATCATCAATATGGATTGTCCCCTAAAGGGTGCATACATATTCTTTTATGTTGTATTTTCTAGGTACACTGTTGGATGATCAAGTATCCATCATGATGCATTCTTAAAAATATTTCCTCGTAATTGTAGGTTTTCCCCAAAAGGCTATAAACAAGATCTTTTATGCTGTGTGTTCTAGGTGTGCTTTTCAATGATTAAGTAACCATGATGATGGATTCTTTGATAATTATAGGTTTTCCCCAAAAGGATTTAAACAAATTCTTTTGTGCTGTATGTTCTAGGTGTGATTTTGGATGAGAAAGCATCCATGATCATGCATTCTTTGTTAAATAATTTCGTGTGAAAATTGAAGTCAACGAACAGAACAATGAATTATTTATATCTGTGACTAGATGTTAGTTTGCCATAATTCTGATAAACATGGTCACTTCAGTTTGTTCCATAATTTTGATAAATATGGTTACTTCATTTTGTTGAGGATACCATGTGCAGGCATTTCAAGCCCAAAATTTGGAGAGTGCCAAGTCAAGGCTAACTTTATGTGCAGAGGATATTCATGCGCAGCTGGGAAGAATTGAGAGTACTCCAGAACTATGTTCACAACTAGGGGCCATTCTGGGCATGCTTGGTGATTGCTGGTCTCTCTCTCTCTCTCTCTCTCTCAAAAGAGATTAAGATATGGGCATATGTGCTTGCATCTATTTACAAGACACATTACATGGAAATTTAGAAAGAGGAAAAGTTTAACTTTAGCCTTCTATTGTTCATGGGAAGAGCTTCGTCACAAACAAAACTGTTACATAGTGACAGTAAAGGAAACTCACCGTCTTGTGGTCCCTTTCAAATAGGATAGACACAACTGTTAGTGACAACAAAGGAAACTTATAGCCTTGACTTACAGAGAGGTTACCCATCTCGTTTATTTGGAAACATAGGCTAGTGCTATTAGTTCTTCCTCCTTAACTGTAAATTGAATGGATTATTAAAAAATAAAAATAAAGTTTTTTAATAGGTTAGTTTCTCACACTTTTAGCTGTTGTCACAATTCCAGATAATGCACATGCCCTTGTTCATCCTTCACTGCTTCCTGTGAAGAGATGCTCTTGCATGATCTATAGACGATTCTAAAACAGATTTTTTTTAGTGTTCAAAAATATAGTATGCCTTCCTCCCTCATCCGAACTCCAGGCTGTTGATGTATTCTATTTACTTGCTACATGAATCTTCCACGTCAAATTGGATTTTACATTCAATTCAATACATAATAATGTCATTTTTTCAAGTTTAAACATTGCTGTTCAAATTATGCAGTCGAGCCATGGGAGATGTTGGCGGGGCTGTCAAGTATTACAGTGAAAGCGTCGAGATTCTTTCCAAATTATCTGTTGATGATCCAGAGGTTTATCTCTTTCACACATCCCCTCTCTTTTGCTCAATTTACTGCTTCTTATGGTCCATTTCTCTTTAGAATCTGCTGGGACAGCTATGGAATGAATATAATGAAAAGATTAGTCCTGTTAAAAAAATGAATCATAAATTAACAGAACACTTTTGTTCATTGTCAAACATATATACAGAGATTAGGAATGTGTCCTAAAATATCCTTCTCTATTATAGATGTAAATGCTGGGTTATGTTTTCAATACACTTTGTTGAGACACATAGCACCTGCTATATATCTATATATATACACATCATTTTAGTATCTGATGTACATCATGCCTCTGAAAATTGCAATTATGGAATAGCTGTCCTTTTCAATTAATTACTGCTGATATTTTTGTTGCAGGTTGTACATACTCTTTCAGTTTCTTTAAACAAAATTGGAGATATTAAATATTACGAAGGGGATCTTTCAGCAGCAAAATCACATTATTCTCAATCTCTGGATATTCGTCAAAAGGCTATTAACGATTTCAAAAAGCTATCCTCCCAGGTTTGTTTTTGTTAGATATGTGTTGACGTGGTTTTTGAGACCGCACCAACACAGAATAAAGTTTCCCAATGGACACTCTATTCTCTCTTGAACAAAGTATTCAGCGTGCTAAGATTGCAAGTGAGATCACGCTTTCAACTCCAAGGTTCTTGTAATGCGAATAGACCCAGCTTGGTTGATGTGTATATGCTGTGTTCTTACGAGGGGACTTACATAATTGTTCTGAATACGTGTAATAACAACCAATATATGCTTTTTTGAAAGGGACTTTTATGCGAATGATTTGGCTTTAGAGTGCAAATTTCCTAAAACTAATCAAGATTATGCGGAATTTGAATGGCTGCAGATATTTCTAAAATTCTAAATTCTAATCTAAATGCAAATGGGTGTTATGCTCAACTTGAATGAACTTCGAACAAACCTTGCCTAGCCTCCTATAGGACAGCTTCAACAAAGTAAGTGCAATCTTCAAAGGATAAGAAAAAATGTTCAAATCACAATCCAATGATGCAATTACCATCACAACGATGCATAACTACACATGAATTTCGACCGAAGTTAGGTGTAAAATGTTCCAGTTGACCACGCAAGACGAGCTTACCATCAGTAAGAACGTTAGTGGTATGGATAAAAGAAGTCCACTTACATCAAACATAAACATACATATCTAATTACTAGCATGAGATTAGGTCCTAATTGAAGTCAAAGGAAGAAGAAACCTCACGAACTACTCAAAACAAAGTTTAAATCCACCATCAATGAAAGGCTTTATTATGAATAGCTTTTGTGACAATCTCTTATAAAATTCTCAAAGGGAGAATTCCCCTTCTTCTTCAACAATGCAAATGAAAACTATTCTAACTCAAAATTTCTACTCTCTATTCTGCTTCACTAATTGCTCACTACTCTCTGATTCTGACTATGACTACCAGAGTACAAATGAGGGGGACTCCCCCTTATATAGCTGGCCTGTCTCAACCGACGGTCCAGATCGAATTACAATGGAGGGCTCAGATCGAGCCACCTCAGCCCTAGACGAGTTTGCCCTAAAAACTGACAAAAGGTGGAGGAGTGGCGTCATAAATGCTCCAAAAATAGCAGATTCCTCGTTTGACCATCATGAGCAATTAATGCCCACTACCCTTCTAGAAGATTCTCGTCCATGACCCGGATTCCTTTGCTCTTCTCTCTGACCGCGTACGCTACGAATCGTGCCAGCACTGCGTCGACCTCTTCCTCAGAAATTGATGGAGTAAGATTCAGCTGATACTCCAAGATGGCCACCATTTGCTCATGCTTCTCACAAGACTTTCCCCAAGTCTCGATAGAATCCTGCGTGCTCTGAATGATTGTTGAAAACGTGGAGATGTTTTCAAAATCCAACTGGGAAAACGTCCTCATCTCAGAAAAGAATGGCTGCAACCTTGTTTTTAGTCCTTCTGCATCTACCTCCTCATGAGTTAGCCTCCTTGCGAACACTGCCTCCATCGTGTTGAGGATACTCTCGTGAATATTCCTCATAGCCTTTCTGATCCTGGAGGACTCCATAGCTGCAGTGTCAAAGAAACTCTTCCCAGTGAACGCCGCTGAATGCCATCCACGAAAATCATACCTATCACCCGCCTGGATTACTCCTTCATTAACCAAAGTCTGCGTGGGCACATGCATCAAAATGGCAAGACGAGGGATAGTTTTATCCTGGAAAATGTGGGTGTCTCCCCAAGCTTGCTCAACATCGTCCAGGCGTGAAAGAATACCAAAGGCATTTTGAAATGCTGAGACCAGATCCGCCATAAACTTTTCAGCCTCAGTACGGACACCATTTATCCACTTATCTCCTTCTCGTACAGCCCTCTTCACTTCTTCAAGGCCGCTGATCGGCTCTCGTGGCAACTCTGGTGGAAGCTCTGCTGCTGGATTTTCTTGAGCAACAGGATGTGCGAGATGTTGCACATACTCAACCAACGCCTTGTGCTCTTTCTTTAATCTCTTGTACTTTCCTTCCTTCTTCACCAGCCTATCCTTCAATGCCTGAAATGAACTTTCGGCTTCTTCCACTACTTGCGCTCCGGAAGGACGTCCCAACTCAACTGTGGTGATCGTGTAGTTCTCCGGCATTGCATTACTCAAATCATGGTCTTCCCTTGGGACAGCGATATGAAGGCTGCGGGACCCTGCCTCATTAGTTTCCATCCTCGTATATTTTCTTGCCCTCTTCCGCTTAGGCGACTTGCTTGTTCTGTTTAGGAGTTCTTCCATTTCAACTGCCAGGTCCGCATCATCATCTTGGTCTCTTCTGGTCGCTTGTGAGAGCCAATTACGCTGAATATCATAAATGATGAGGGGCTGCTCCTCAGTTGCTTCCACTTCCCGAACTTCTTCTCGAGCAGTATTTGGCTGAGGCTCAATTATTTCAATGTCCTGATCACTCTCCCCGTGAGCTCCAACGTCTTCATCTCCGAAGGAGTAGTCAAAGTGGGTGTCCGTATCCGTTTCTTCCCCTTCATCTCGCTTATTGGCACCTTCAGGATCATTGACACTCTGAGTATCTACCTCTCTTGGCATTGGTTGGTTAACTTCCCCAACCTCTGGCTCTTCATTTCTTTTAGCTCTTTGATTAGCAAACAATGAAACTTCACGCACACTAGAAGAATGAGTCACTAACTGAGTGGATGTTGTGTCCTCCGACCCTTGAGGCTCTGGCTGAACGGGCTCCCTTCTGGATTCTGGACCTCGTGTGAGCTGCTTCTTCCTCTTCGCTAACACCGGCGGCCTTTTATCACCCATGAGGTCATATGTGAGGGCAACTGACCTCCTCAATCTGTTAACACGCTCATCCACCCAAGCCTTTGTAAAGGTCATGACGGGAATAGACAAGGTGTCCAAATCCGCAATCTCTGGTTCGGCCCAATCTATTGGTGGAATCAGAGTATTCTTTACTGCTTCATAATCTGGATGAGTGACCCTAGTATCTTCTTCGACCTGATCTGGCACCCGGATAACCTCACACTGCCTAATCAACCTGAGTGGCAGCCTCGAAAACATTCTCTTTCTAATTTCATCTTCACTTCCAGCATTCGCCCAAAAGTCTTCCAGGTGAGCCTTGTGCCTGTACTCCACTCCTTGCACCGTTCCAATCATTCCCTTAGGATCAAAATCTTGTCGGCTCGTATGAAGAGTCAGCTTGTAGAATTTCAGTTCATCCTCAGCCTCCTTGGCTGCCTGCAGAGTGGGGCATTCCTCAAGCGAGTTTCCCAAAACAATGGGAAAGTGCAAGCCTCCCTTCTTTCGCCTTATGATCTTGTCATAGGCCATCAATTGCCTGGACAACTCAAGTAATATCATTCTGTTAGTTGGATACCTTGGCAATTTGTAAACATATGAATCGTAACCCGGAAGCCTCAAATAGGTAAACTTCGGGAATTGGACGAACCAACACCCATATTCTTCGATCAGCATTTGAGCCTCCTCGGATATCCTCTGTTGTAGCCTCTGCTGAAGGGTTCTTGTGATGTACATGGTAAAAGCATCATTCACTCTCTGAAAGTCACCAGTGTGAGTAAGATGTAACTGTCTACAGGACTGGTGAATTTTGAATTGATTATATCCGCAGCCAATTGGTTCTTGATACGCCAATCCTCTATACTTGGTCATTCGAGCGAGCATGTAAATAACATACGAGCTCATATAAAATGTTTTTGTTCTCCTAAGATTCCTGAACTGCTCATCGATATTATCACTTATCATCTTTGCCCAGTTTACTTGCTCTTTTCCTTCGAGCACTACACTGATGTAGAAGAACATCCATGGCTCGAACGCAAACGACTGCGGGCTGCCGTTAACTCTGCTGAGCAGCATAATTATGTAACAGTACTCTTGCTTCAGCTCCTCTGAGATTATCTGCTTAGGTAGCCTAGCAGCAGGAGGCTTTGGCTTGCGCATCCACGTGGTGTTTATCCTTTTCATGCACTTCTCAAAGGTTGTGGCGTACATCTTGTCAGCCTTAGCCTTGGATTTATACAACATATTATCCGTAGCAAGTATCCCAAACGCCTCGCCAATTGCATCAGGAGCGAAATTGGCCATGATCATACCATCCGGAGAGGTGATAGTCCGATTCCCGGAGTTGTAGAAGTTGGTGCATTCTAGGATCAACTCGGGACAACGGACTGCTGGTTGGAACCCTGCTGCTGCGTACAATCTGCTTTTGACGATGTTGCGTGATGCATCTGTTGGAAGATTTCCACCCTGTCCATACATTCTGCGTGTGAAGGCCTCGAGGTTGAAAGACCCGAGGTTGGTGTCCGTCAGGTTCCTAAACTTTGACACGATCTTGGATTCTGGGATAAAAGGCTTCTTTAGACCCTTGATAATCGCCTGCCTGGAGGCGTTCTCTTTGACAGCTTCATTGTTGGTAGCTTTAGCTCCAGCCTTGCTAGTTCCAGCAGCATTAGCCATCTGCAAGACAAAAAGCGAACATTACACTTCCGACTTTTTAAAATAAAAATCACGTGGGATGGCTGGCGGCTGGAGTTGGCTGCAAAAATAAATGCAAGTTAATAGCCTCAGCAGCCAACATTGACTTCCCGACAATTTAAACTTCAACCTTTAACATCTTGCAGCCAAAAGAAATATTCAACTCCCCGTAAGAAATTAACTCCAACAATTTCAGCTTCGGAAAATGTGTTAAGTTTCAGCGCATTTAAATCAGCGACTTTGAATATTTAAAATCAGCAAGCTTTATAAATTACCAAGTTTGAAATCAGCTCTTCGACAGTTATACATCAGCAACTTCGAAGAGTTTAAATAAGTCCGAAAGTTTTAAACGAGCAAGTTCAAATCAGCAAGCCCCAACAATTTAAAATCAACTTTTCGAGAGTTATAAATCAGCAACTTCGAAAAGTTTTCTCAAATCAACACTTCGAAAATTATAAACCAGCAACTTCGAAGGCCTTAACAATTTTAAATTCAATTTGATTCCAACATTCAGCAACTTCCGAAAATTTAAAGCTCAAGCAACTTCGAATTCTAACAATTTCAATCCTCCAGCATAAATAAATGATTTCAGCTTTTTCAGTTTTAAACTTCGAAAACATTTCAACTTTCAGCGAAATAAAAAGTCTCAGCCACTTCGAGTACTTACCTCAGCAACGTGAAGAAATAAAAATGCTTAACCCTTCAAATCGCAGCACCTCGCAACTCTGAATCTCAGCAACTCCAAGAAATTCAACTTTCAGCAACTTCAATCTCTTGCAAAAAAATCGAACTTAACACCCCACACTTTCAGTAACTTTCAAATTGAAAACCTCACAACTCAACTTGCCAGCATAAATTTTAACTTCGAATCTTGTGAGACGAGAATGAAAATCCTCGGAGTTTTATAGCAAAAGACTGGTGCTAATTTTAGCAGATGCCTTTTATTCCCTTCATTATGACTGACGCAATTGCTAAAATTAAAAGGGAATATTCCAGTCGTCTGGCAGTTGTTATGACAATTTTCTATTTAGGGAGATTCTTTCCTCGATTTAAATTTAAAATTCCCTCCCGACTGCCAGTCACCTTCAGTAATTTCGAAAAATCAATTTCACTCCGATTTGAAGTAATCTTAACTGCATATTTAAAATGGCATTTTTAATTTATTAAAATTTAATTTAAAAGCCATTTTAATTTATTTCTTCAACGCACTTTAAATATTCGATATCAACCGTCAAAACTGGCTAGGCATAATTTTATTTTCCATCCGTAATTGACTCCAAAATAAATTCCCCGTGTTAAAATCATCCGAATTTTAAAATTTCATGGGTCAAAATCGAAAGGGGGAATTTTAATTTAAACTTAGGAAAATAATTAGATTAATTAATTTAATTAATTTCTCCGTCTTTAGGAAAATTTAAAATTGAGTGTCTGGAGAAATTATTCTTCATCCCCAACGCCTTATTAATTTATTTTGATTTTCCACTCCAAACGCCCTATTAAAATTTAAAACTCAACTTTTCCTGTCAAAGGTGGGCGCATATTATATAATAAGCTTTTAATTTTGACACTTGGTTTATTTTTTTAACTAATTCCTCTCTTTAGGCGTACTTCACACTTGTGCCTTCATATTTTGATTTTAAATCATTTTGATCTTGGGCGTAAATCACATGTCAAACTTTAATGCTGAGGGCGCATTTAGCATCTGGGGCTTTCAACTTGGATTGGGGCGCTAATGAGAGACCAAGCTTTTAATTTTTTAATTTTTAATTTCATCATTCAATATTTCTAGAGAGGGGCGCAAATTACTATGTGAATGTTGAGGCGCAAATAGCCATGCTCACTTCCATTTTCATCATGGGCGCAAATAACAAGCTGAGCTTTTAGTCTACTCTGGGTGCATATGGAGGGTGATACTTTCAATTCCAGCACTTAGGCGAATTTTCCAATTTACCCTCTTTAACTTGGTGGGCGCGTTTGGAGGCTTGAGCTTCCAGTTTCAATCGCAAATCTTACATTGTGCTTTCAATTTGAGGCGCATATCACCTTACCAACGTTCAGCTTTCCTTAGAAAGATTTCTCATGGTTTCAAACTGAAGGCGCATTCCATATGTGCATCTTCCAATCTCAGGCGCAAATGGCAGGGTTAGCTTTTTGTTCATACCACAGGCGCATTTGATGTCTTGCATTTCCTGTTGGGGGCGCATTTGGAGTGGGTAGCTTTGAGTTTATCACCTCCAGGCGCAAATATCAAGTCAAGCCTAAAGTCAATCTTTTTCTAGGCGCATTTGAACCTTGCAGCTTTCAATCATGTCATGGGCACATTGAGAAGGGTCAATATTTAGTTTCTTGCCTCCTCAACCTCTTGGGCGCATATGACTTCCTCTACTTTCATTTTTCTCACTTAGAAAATTTCTTCATGGTATTTCCTCCCCAAGCGCATTTGATACTGGCAACTTTTAGTTTAATGCCTTAGAATATTTTCGAGCTCTTTCTTGCCCAAGGCACATTCATCATGAGGAGCTTTCATTTTGAAGAGGGGCGCAAATCGGCCCATGAGCTTCCATTTTATGCCTTGGGCGCATATGGCATGGTGAACTTTTAATTTAATGCCTTAGGAACTTTTTTGTTAACCTTCTTCAAAGTAAGGCGCATATGACCAAGCCTAGTTTCAATTTTGCCATAGGCGCATTTAGATATGCTTGCTTTCAATTTCTAACGCTTAGGAAACCTTAGACCACTTCATCTTCCCAAGGCGCATTTGACCCTCTGTGGTTCTACTTTAATGACTTAGTCAAATTTTTAAATTCTCCTAGGCTTGGGCGCATATGATGGGTCAAGCTTTTAATTTTGCAAAATGGGCGCATTTACCCTGTGCAACTTTCATTTCTATGCCTTAGCCAACTTTAACTTTTAATCTCCTCAGGCGCATTTTCCATGTCAAGCATCCAGGCGCATTTGGGCTATGGAGGTCTCAATTTTGTGGACTTCAAGCTGAGGGGCGCAAATAGCATGGGCAACATTCAGTTTCAACACCCTAGGCGCATATGCATGGGTAAACTTCTAATTTAACACTTAGCAACCTTTAAGTTGACCTTAGGCGCATTTTGACTAGGCTACTTCCAATTTTCCAGACTTAGTGAATTTTCTGCCTCTGTTCAGCTTCTCAAGGTGAATTTCGATAGTGGACCTGAAAATTTTATCCAATTCAACAAATTTTGCACCCTCTGCCAGATTTAAGTTGATTTTTCCTCTGTCAACCCTAATTCACCCCGAGTTGCTATTTTTCGAAAGTTCCTTAAATTTTGTGCCGTTGACTGAATTCGGACTCCAGAAAGCCCGATTTTTGCCCTGCTCTGAATTTCAACTGATTTGTTCCGTCGATACCTGATGCCTGTTTGTACCTGCTATTTTTAGCAACCTGCTAAAAATAGAAACCGCCGAAGCTTCAAATTTCATGTGTTGAATGTTCGATGCTTGGTGATCAGAATCGATACCGCTTGTGCTTCTAATCGCTATAGTTCGCCTTGATTTTATAAAACCCTAATTGACCCGCTAAAAATAGCAATTATCCGACACTTCTTCATTCTCTCAGAACTCCGCTTATTCCAATTTGCCAAAGACCTTCATCATGTTTGACGAAAATTCACGAGATTTGATGCTTCCATTCCGCCACTTATTGAAGCGACTTTACTATTATAGTGTTCGCTCGAGATTTCCTTTTGTTCATGGTTTTAAATTTTGGACACATACCGCTGTTGTGAATTT
Organism: Sequoia sempervirens; assembly: GCA_007258455.2. Classification (NCBI taxonomy): domain Eukaryota; kingdom Viridiplantae; phylum Streptophyta; class Pinopsida; order Cupressales; family Cupressaceae; genus Sequoia; species Sequoia sempervirens. Next base: position 19,072 of record VDFB02342131.1, read on the forward strand.
CTCCTGCTTGTGCCGGAAGTCGATCAACTTTCGATTTATAGCTCACGCTTCAGAATACCTTACTGTGTAATAGCAAGTTTTCGATTGCTATCAAATTTTGCTAAAGGCATCCTCAAGGATACTAATCAGAATAATGGATACTGCTGCTTTATCATCTTAATTTCGCTGCTTAGCTTAAACTCAAAGTTCCCACTTTGTGCATGCTCTCGATGAGTCTGGCTTGGACCCCGCCTGTACGATTTCATCGCCAGCTCATGTATTTATGGCCGCCCGCGACACCTGCTAAAAATAGAAAGCGGCCGGAAAAGTGACCGACCGGCTGACGGATGATCTTGCATGTCATACTGCCCGAAAAATCTTGAAAAACCCAGAAAAATTTCCAACATGCAAGCACCGGCTAAAAATAGCAAGTTTCTGAAAAGTCACCGGTTCCATTTGCATGTTACATTGTCGCGAAGCTCTTGGAAAACCCAGAAAGAAAATGCCGACATGCGCCAGTACCTCAGAGCGCAAAACTCCCCACATCGGCTCAAGGCCGAGGCCGAAAGTCATCAGCCATGCTTTGCATGGTCACTGGTGCCCCAAAACCCCGTGGCTGAATCGGGACATGCATCAGAAAATGTAACATGAAGACCCTGGAATTTGCTATGGAAGCTGGACTGCTAAAAATAGCAGGTCGTTCGTTCTTACTCAAATTTTGCCAAAAGTGAACTTGAAGTGCTCAGAATGTAGTGAAGTTGTCTGAATGTGAAAATCTTAAGAAAATCAACCCCGAACTGACACTTACTAAAAATAGAAAGTTGGCAGAACTTAGTGAAAATTTAGGGGTTGCTTGCTGAAAGCATGGTATTAACACTACTAGGCTCAAAAGCTGACTAACCAACTCAATTTGACTTCAAAGTGACCTAAAGATGTGAAACCCTAATTTCAGTACCTGGTCGAATCTTTGCGTTCAAGCTTGCTGACGGGAGCGTCCCCGGAAAGCAGACAGCAGAAAAGAAGCAGAACGAGAGGGAAAGACACAAAACCAAAGCCAAAAGACCAGAACAGAGCAAAAATTTAGGGGTCCCCATTTTGAATGGGGCGATGTGTGAAAAGGTCACAACAATATGTCAATGCAAGCATGCTTTTCTTGTTTGGACACATAGTTACTTGTTTGCATTAGGACGGAACTTGTATCATACCAACCTTTCTTCAAGGATTTGATGCTTTGGTGGTTCTCTGTTTGTTGCCATGACGATCAAAATATATTAGTCCTGACGAGTATGATAACTATTAAGGTGGTTCTCTGCTTGCTGCTCATCTGGCTTGTATAATGCTTACAACTATTTCAAGAGGAACTCCGATTATTTTGGAGGAAATTAGAGTACAGGAAACTTACATTTCCGTGTTGAACCAACACAACTTGTTTATAGATTTCATGAATGTATAAGTCTATAACATTGATCAATATCTCTATTCAAATTCATTCTTTATCATTCAACTTTACATATTTGGACTGCAGGTGCTTGATGTTGCAGTTTCTTTAGCTAAGGTTGCCGATGTAAACAGAGGCCAAGGTAACGAAGAGATTGCTATTGAGGGATTTCAAGAAGCAGTAAAGATCTTAGAATGTCTCGATCTTTCATTACAAGAATCATCTTTAGAGAAAAGGGTAAGTTAAATTTGATACAGGCATTTATGGCTGTCTTCCAATACACGTCATATGGATGAGTGATATATTTAATACTGGCAGCTCTCTTTGTGCTGTTGAATACGACAGGACTCTTTTAACCATTTGACTTGAAAATTATTTTGAAACTTTATATATAGCAATTTGAGTGTTTATCAATTTAGGTGTTTTTTCCCCCGTCTCTAAGCTTTGAACTTTCTTTTCATCTTGCAGCGGCTTTCAGTTTTAGAATTTCTTCATGGCCAGCTCAAGGAGAGTCAAGATACTGCTGCTATTGCAGCAACCTGAATTTAAAAAAAGAAGCAATATGAAGCTATGGATGGACGGTTCTTGGTATCAAGTACCGTATGGCTATTGCAAACATAGATTGTACTGGATAATTCCCAACTTGATTTACATTGTCAACCACAGTTTGTCTGTTTTATGAACCTACAGCTGATGTGCTCTGCACCTAGTTCTATGTTTGCTCACACCATGGAACCTTGAAAGCAGATTAAATTTAGGTATTTTTCACTGCAGACAGAAATTGCAACATGATGTGAAATGTAAACGCAGAGGATCATAGGCTTAATGTAAAATACTTTTAGCTAAACATTAGATGTACATGGTTCTTATATTTTGTATCAAATCTAAGCTGAAAGAATATCAGGCATATGTCTGTATCATTATATAACTATTTGCAATATTGTGTCCTGGTGTATGGATTCTCTGTTTACCTTACCGATTCTTCAGTTTCTTTTCATATCCGTTAAAAATTAAAAAGGGAAAGATAAAATTATAATAAAACAAAGAAGCGGTTATTTTTTTGCATTGCATGAAGCGTCATTGGAGCAGCGGAGCGAGCAAGATAATCAAATAAAAAAAGCCATCGGTTATTCTTTTCTTTCAGTCTTGTGACAACGTGTCATATCGGCTAAGGATTATCGTGAGATGTGGATGCAGCAGTTAACTCAAGCTGCTTAACAAAGGTTGGCAATCTAATCTACATTCATGCAAGTGCAAATCATAAGTGGATATCTACTCAAACAATGCAATTTACATCTGGTGTGAAGGATTTCAATGTACAATATTTTGAAGAACTTATGCTGCATTCATGGGATATTAGAAAAGGTTCTTTGAGGAAAGTTGCATGCTTCTAGCATCAGATGAGGACATTAAAGACCTACTCACCAAGCTTTTCATGTTTGCAAATCCTATAATGATGGCCACTATGATGAAATTTAGTTACCTGGGTGGTTTCGAGCATGTAGCATAACTTCCAAGTGGGCAAATAAGCATGGAAAGATGGCAATGGTAAGTTCCAGATTTGAAAATAGTGTCAGTTTGTCTGTGTGTGCTTAGTTTGCCTGTTTCACTGAGTATGGGAACATAAGAGTTAGAGCAAGTGATAAACCCGAACTCCATTGATTGCCCATGGTCTTGGAACATAAAAGTTGGCTCCGTTTCAATGTAATGGAAGGATTATTGCAATTCCTAGCATAAGGAGAAGGCGACTGAATTGAAGTGGATGTGAAGGATGCTACAATTATTCTTCAAAACACGGCAGTAAACCTTGATACTATAAAGCCAGGCTGTCAAAGCAAAGTGTAGACTAAAAAGTAAAAATAGAGCTTTGAAACTAAGTTGTACTTTGTCTATTTCTAATTACAATGTAATTTCCCCCATTATCTATAATCTACAACAAGGATAGGATAATAAATCATTTAACAATTTTATTTTGGATTTTAAATAATAGAAAATTACAAGAGTAGAGATTGCACATGTAATTTTAAAACAAGAAATGGAAATGAGGTGAGGAAGAGGTTCTAATTTACTGGGATCAAGTTATTAGTTCTCTATTTCTATGGCAGCCTACTTAGGAATGGAAATGCACAATTGTGTCTATCCTAATGTGGTTGTGTCCCTTTCCCCATGTTAGTTTTGTTTCTATTGGTTTCCTCTTGCATGCATTTGTTGAAATTGTATTGCAACTAACAATTGAAGGGGAAAAGGAGTTCCTAATGGATAGTTGCGGATTTAACTTAGATTCTAGGGCTGAGTTAATAGTTCAAGATGAGTGCATTTGAAATTTGTGAAGTTTGAGGGCATGAACACGTACTAGTGCATGCAACAATGAACTATGTGAATGGAGTTGTAATGGATGCTTGCAAGTTTTACAAGTCTACATGTTCATGAAGTCCTAGGAGATGTGTGTGAGATGGATTGTGCTTGTGTGCCTTCCCTAATGCTTAGATCTTGTACATTTTCTTTAGAACCTACCTTTAAAAACACTTTTTGCTCATTTCTATCCATTTGAGGTCATATGAGGGTTTGTAGGAGAGAGAGAAGAGTCTAAATGTTACCATATGGCCTTGTCTAGGTGGATGGAAGCACAATGTAGGAGTGTCCAAAGGGCACAAATGATTCAATGGGAGGACATAGGTAGATGTAGAAGTGATGTAAACTTAGTTTTGGGTGCGTAGTGGTGTGTAAGACATATATATACAAGAAAGGTAGTAATTAAAATTTATTTGCTTGGTGGTTCCATTACTTTGGAGGACCACCAAATACCAAGTTGCCAGTTACTTCTTTTTTGGCTTTTGGCTATGTTTCTTTTTGTGGGCCAAGGGTTTGATATACAAATCATGACTTGTTTAGCACCTAGTTTACATCTCCCTATAGTTATATGTAAACATGGGGTATCTTCTAAGCTATTTCTCACCAATTTGTAATTGATTTTTAACACATAAAAACTATTAATCCATGAGATATCAAGGTTCATTTAGGTCCTACTATCCTTGTGCAACAATTCCTATTACGACACACCTTTGTTTGCTTCAATATGAAGTGCATTAAAACTTCTCATCTCTTGTATTGTTGCATTATAATCCATTCAAAAGGAAAATAGAGAGAGTTATTCTTCAAGCATGATCATTTTTCCAATAATCTTATAGATTTTAAAGGATTTTGAAAAATTCTAGAAGCCTTATTAATAAATGAAGATGCTTGTTTTTTAATGTTTAGTAAAACTCTAAGCTACCAAGTTAAAAGTGGCATACTCTAGATTTAAGGATATCATTTTATACCAACATCTCTACTCTTGGCATGACCATAGTAATCTTCTAGACAACTTTCTTAAATAGTAAAAGTGCTATAATTCTTGTTCTTTGCAAAGATTGCTTAAAGATGCTTGTAGATAAGAATGTTAGTTTTGGAAGTAAATTAGTGATTTAGACTCTAAATGCTTCTTTTTTTGTGGTATTATTTGATAAGTTCTATTGATGACTATCATTAAAAAATGTATGTACTATCTCTTATTCTTATCCTAACATAAATTTGCAATATTTAGATATATCTTTTATGATTCTACATATATTTCTTCACATAGAACCTAAAAACAATGTAATTAAATTAATTTGATGAATTGAAGATGGAGGAACCTGTGGATAATCCTAAACCCAAAAGATCCAAGTGACTTCAAATCCTTATTCAAGAAGCCAACAAGATAATTCTTCCTCATCTAAAATTATTAGGAGTCAACATACATAGTGGCCTTTTATAAAAGTGAATTTTTTTTATGTAAAGAAGCTAACAAAGATAAGAAGTGGGGAGATACAATACAATTAGAATATGATGCTCTAATTGAAAAAAACTTCGGATCTTGTGTCTCCATCTTCAAAAATAAAGTTATTGATTGTCTTTGATTGCATAAATGCAAATATAGATTGTGAAATCAACAAATATAAGATAAGGTTAATTGCTAGAGGCTTCACATAGTGAGACATTTTTTTATTATAAAGAAATCTTTGTTCCAATGGAAAAATTGAGCACCATAAGGATGCTTATTACCTTGGCAACCCAAAATGGCTAGGAGATTCACTAGATGTATCTAAAAGATGTATTCCTAAATGATGATCTCCAATAAGAAATCTATTCCTCAACCCAAAGGTTTTGAACAAACAAAGAGATATATGTATGTAAATTAAGAAAATAATTGTATAGTCTTAGAAAGCTCTTAGAGCTTGAGCTTGGTATGCAAAGATCACAAGATTTTTTCAATCCTTTTGATTCTCTATGTTATTTTGATAATAATTTATTTATTAAAAAATAAAAAATGATTGGATTAATATAGTTGTGTTTAATGTGGATGATTGTGTATTATAAGAAGTCTTAACTCTCTAAGTTGTAAGCATAACAATAAATTGAATCGATCATTTGAGATGATAGATCTTGTTCTTCATCATTTTTTGAGAATAGCTATATCTCAAGATCAATATTTTATTTGTGTTATCTTAAGCAAGGTATGCACATGATTTAATATGATGGATTGTAAACTCATTTCTATACCTATTGAGGTAGACATTAAATTAAACTCTAAAACCATATATATAAAGATCATTTTTTTACCTTGTACAACTAATTATCAATAAGTTCGATATACTTAACTATATCTAGCTTAGATATTACCTATGCTATGAGTACTACATCTAGATTTATATGAGTACTACATCTAGATTTATATGGTATCCTTACATGGATCATTAGGAAATGACAAAAAAATATTAGAGAAATCTAACTTAGGTTATTTCTTCAAATATGATTAAGGTACCATCACATGGAGTAATAAAACCAACCTACCATGACTCATCCATGAAGGTTGGTTACAAAAAGTGCAACAAAAGCAACACAAAAATCAATATAGATTAAAAGGTTATTAAATTAGCTTCATTTGGGTACTACTAATAGAATCAACTTGCTATGTTATAGCCAAAGTTGCATTGATCATGCCAAAACCATGTTCAACATCATAAAATAAAACACATTGAAATCCATGTATATTTCATACAAGAAAAAATTCTCAATGGTGATATTTTTCTCTTTTTTTGTTAAATTGATGATTAGGTACTAGATATTTAAAAAAAAAACTCTATTTACTATGAAATTTTGTAAATTCAAAACAATCTTAGGCCTCAAGGAGTTTCTATTGAGGGGGAGTATGTATGACAATGCCACTTCCTAGTGATCAATTATTGTGTCACATATATGACCTACCTGCATTATCTAAGATCTTCCTAGATATATTTCTTCTTCCACTCATGAAGCATTGTATTGTATGTAAAAGCTATAAGTATTATTTAAAGAACATAGGAGGAGGCTACTTTTGTTGGTGTGAATGAGGTATATTACTTAACTAGTTTCATTTTAGGTCCTTTTCACACCCAGTTAGTTAAGTTTACTTAGAACATTTACTTTTTGTGTCTCATGTGATGAGATCATGACATTTGTTATATCTTATGTTGTCCTATGTCTCATCATTACCTATAATACAAGAGCCCTTTAAGTACATTTGATTCCATTACAATGTATACTAGTGTATGAGTATTGGCATTGTAACAATTTCATTGCTTCTCTCTTGTTTAGAGGGTCATTTTTGGTGTTGTAAATGATTATTTTTCCTATGAGTCCTTTTGGTGACTTCAACATGATTTCAAAGCTTTAGACTTGCAAGTACCTTCTCTTTTCTTGATAGTTTTTTTACCAAGATTTTTTATATAGTGCATCCTAGTGTAAATATGACCACATAGTTGAACTTAGAAGGCTCAAATTTATATGGATCGATAATAAATTTGATAGGATTTGGAGCAGTGGAAGTTTCAACCTCTTTTGGAGGGATTTTTTTTAGATGTACAGATTTCTTGTAGTCCATATAGTCATATGATCTACATGGTTCTACATCCATATGGATTTTGTAGTCTATTATTGCTACTACCTACCAGATCTATAGAATATTGTTTGCATCAACCTAATCTAGCACTATGCCACTTGTAGCACCATTTATGAAATATTCTAGGGTGTTGCCACAATACTGTGTCTTGTTGATGGTGTTTTCTGCACAGCAACAACTCAGACAGAATACATATTCTATCTCTCTTGAAAGGTAATCCTCAGCAATAAATTACTGAAAATCACCCCAAGGTCTCTCGGGTGTTAGGTCATAACAATGCATAAAACAACTCAGATAAAATGTGAAATGCTGATAATCACAATCTGACCTTACTACAAGCAAACTGTATCTTTCAATTTATTAGGTTTGACAATATGATGATCTTAAATCCTAAATCTAACTGAATGATAAAGAAACAGCAAAAGATAGGGATGCGAGGAAGTGATAAGATCTAAACTACTGAGAGGATAAACAATGTAAATAACATATATCTGGAATGGACCTATCTCAAATAACCAGTTCCTATTTCAACCCACAAAGCAATCTCGCAAGAACGGTGCAATCTTCTAAGGAATACATATTTTCAAATCACAGATATGCATCTACAATCGAAATTAAGCACATTGAATATATGATCCAGGTTGACTTCACCAGCCTACTACAATCAGATAGTTACTGGGAGTATAGACCAGAGATAGCTACAAACATTCCAAATATGAAATCATAAACATCACTTGTCCAACTGAAACTAATCTATTTCTGAATACTAGACCCTAAATCTTCAAGCAATTTAAAAGATGGAACAACAAGAACCACGCAAGATGAAATAACACAAAGGGTTTCACCGTGTTCACAAGTATTCCAATTGTGGCTGAATTCACCAAAATCAAGTAACAATTCACCAAGCCTGATACAAAGATTCGCCTAGCGAAAAGATCAAGAAATTCTAACCCTTGCTTATCTCTATTAATGCTTAGCTAACTAATGTCTGACCCTTACAATGAGGCGAGAATGCCTATTTATACCAAATTTTCCCCAAAACATGTCGGCCCAGCCAAACATTTAAAAAAAAAAAAAAACCGCCAAAACAAGTCGGCCAAGGAAACAAACTATACATTTAATGCTATCATCCAAATGGCTAAGGCATGCCCCTAAGGAAGTCCGGGGTCCAATGGTTCTATAATAGCACAACAAAAGAGTATTAACGCTTACCTTTTTATCCTTTTCCTACAATCGACGTCCTTGGACCTTCAATAATATTCTATCCAACTTATAATAGGTGGTACGGTAAGACCTCTGAGTCGCATTTCATTAGAATCTATTCCTTCTCACCACAAATACTTGTTCCAGCCTCTATTGGCTATGTAATTGTTTCCATCACCGCTATATGAAATATCATCATAGTACAAGGATAAATTTATCAATCCGGCATAAATTGCCCCACTTCTTCAATTTGATCTGTCATATTTGGAGCTATCTTCTTCCTCCTCACAATTTCAAAGGCAATGCATCCATGAATCAATAAGGTCACCATCAATGGACTTCCTTCATTTTTGTATCTTTCTGCACTTCGCCTGACTGCATCTCAAACCACCTCTATCGTTCATCCAAATTGAGGAAGAAGTGATTCCCATCTCTAGCCATCGATCCTTGATATGTCCTGTATTAGTCTTTGATTTCTCACAGAGGTCTATATGATTCTTTATTCTGGTATACAAGATGTACATTTAACAACTCTTTTCCCTGACTAAACTCTTCCCACGCATTAAGATCTCTTTGATAGCATATCCTTCGCCTGGACATCCATCACCAATTTGTAAATAATAGCTGAGCGGATAATCATCCTTTCAATCCTAGATTGTCTTAGGTAGAAAACCTTATAGTAGAGAGGGAGGAGGGTGAAAGACTCAGAGGCTTCATCACTCTTCCAAACTCTCTCAATTTTCATTCTCCTTTTCAACTCCTCATTTGAATCGAAATTTTTAATTCCATCAACAATGACGGGTACTAGACCCTCAAACTCTGACATCCGCCTGTGGAGGCCGCCTGTTAGTCTGACATTATAGTCCTATTCAGAATATCATTCCTGTTTTATCCATGGTAGGGGTGGCAACGTGAACTACCCTGTTGTGAGCCTCATCTCTTTCAACCCGGGAGATCACCTTAGTAGCCTTCCTCTTCTTTCCTTTTCCAATCTGGGATAGCATTTCATCCCAATCTAATGGAGTGTCCTCAACAATCACTTGTTTCTTCCTGGTAAGCTCCTTCTCCAATCAACCGAGCTACAGGATCAACCGATTCCTTCTGTTTCTCCCATCCTCTGGCCACCTTGACCTCTGTTACTATCATCTTTCTTTCCTAGTTCAGTTGGTCAATAACCTTCCCAAGTCCTAATTCTCAAGCTAATTCTATGGATGAACCCCAGGATGCTTTCTCGTCGTGATCCATGCCCTTATCACCGAATCTCGATAAACGGAGAAGTGTGTCTCTCTTCTGTTTCTACCTCAAGCTCAACCGCTTCACTGAACAGTGTTCCTTCCTTGAACGGTTCTGCCTCCTCGCCAATTTCTTGCTCATCCGGATTCTCCAGTTCAAGTGCACTTGGCGGAGGAGAAACAGACTTATCCTGCTCTTCAACTGGTAACGTTGGGGAGGAATCTTTCGGTTGTGCAGCATCCTTGGGAGAAGGAGTTCTTGATTTCCTGGTATAGACCTTTGTTTTCTCACCCCCTGAACTCTCCACATCTACAATTGGAGGTTCATCTTCCGAAGCAGTCTGATCTTTCTTCTTCGCCGTCCTTGTAGTTCTTGTCTTCTTAGGTGGTGGAGGAGCATCCTCCTCTTCACTTTCGCCAAGCTTCCTCCTCATCGAAATGGCTGACAGTGTCGAGCTCTCCACCTCGCTACATGTCATTGCTTCCTTCTTTGTTGCATGTCCACTCTCTTAGACCCTCCGACTTTTAATCTTGAAGGTGATGTTTTTGGCGATTTCCTTAACGTCTTCCTTCCCACTTTGCTGACATGGGTTGATTCCATCAGCCATCGAAGGTGCCATTTCACATTCCCTCCAACCCCGGCACTTCAGGCCACCCGGCAGGCAAGAATGCATCACTGGCCACGATTCTCAACCCCACACCGGCCTCATTCCAATCGACATCAATCACCCACCGGCCCCACTGCCTCATAAACATGATCTTGAACCACTTCATCATCAAATGATCAAAGAATCAACTTACATTATACGAATTTAATTGCCTCCCATAAAGTGCTCGAACAGCTCTTCCTGTACCGTCATCCCGATATTGAACAAAGAGTATTTCTCCAAGTCCTCCTCAGGCTCTAAACTCCGTGCAGCCTCTTCGGCCTCTCCGCAAGTTGAGCATCAAAGTTCGCTCTCAGAATGGAAAGAAACGAGGAAGTCAGCCAGCCTCACCAGCGTGTGAGCCGACATGGACGGGTACACCTCTCCTCCTCATGCCAATCCCAAGAGGGAAGTCCTCCAAACCAAAGGTTATGCTTTTCCTCTCACCACCGCATCAAACTCTGCATGTATTTGTTGTACAACTTCAGTAATAATATGGTCGGGTGGATACCGGTGGGCAACCTTGTATGGGGCAATCGGCATCCATCAATCTGGAGGTAAGTAAATGTAGGGAACTGGATAAACCACGCTCCATAGTTCTTGATTAGTCGGATAATCTAATATGCTCTGCATTCTGAAGCATCCGGGTAATATGCATTGTGAATGCATCATTGGTCCTCCTGTAATCCTTATGCCCCAAATGCAGCTCCGGATAAACCTCATAGATTATGTCCTGCCCAATGGTTCCCCTCGGAGTCAAACCTTTGTAGGGATAGGAAATGGCTAGCACATACATAATGTAAGAAGACAGTGAATTTCTTTGCCTCCAAGACATTTCTCAGTTGCCTGTCAATCTCAGCACTGATGAGCCCTGCCTAGTGATAGTTCGTGCCTTGACTCATCTTGGTGATCACGTGGACCATCCAACTCTCTAACACTCCTGCACTTCTCAATCCTGCCACCCTGCTCAGCAATGTAATGGCATCATAGAAATCCGACCTGAATTTTACCCTGTGCAGTTGTTTGGGCAACTTCGAATGGTGAGATTTTGGCTTCTCCAGCCATGAGTTGATCATCTGCTGAGCCTTGATTGGCTCATTCTCATAATAAGTTCGGGCGGTGTCAATGTTCAATGCACAGACTGAAGGAAGATCCGGCATGCTGAAGGCTCGTGCAATGGAGGCCTGACTGAAGTTCGCCAAGACCCTCCCTTCAGTGCTGACTACCATTTGGGTATCAAAGTCATATTGTCTAGCACATTCTAAGATCAGCTCATAACACTGAATCGCTGGAGGGAAACCCGCCACATGCACCAATCCAGAGTTCATCATTCCTTGTCTCAAAGCTGACAGATCCTTCTCAGCCGTTCTCTGTTTGAACTCTTCATATCGCCATGCACCAACGTTAGTGTCAGATACATCAGCCTACACGGAAGATATTTTACTTTCTGGGAGCTGGTTCTTCATATCCAGTCTCAATCGTTCTGTCTCGGAAATGGATGATGCCCCTGCACCACCCTTAGCCTTCCCAGCAACCGCCTTGCTTGATTCGGCCTGTACAACCAAAACCGTCATTAGAATTCAATTATGAAGCTTATTTCAATCCAAAAGGTTAGCACAAATCATGCAAATCCATCAAAATCCATTGCTAACTACTAATCCATCGAGATCCGGAGAAAACAGATAGTCCGGGAAAATCTTGCAATCCGGGAAAATACCGTCGGGGCGAGATTTTGGAGAAATCCGACCCAGACGGATTCCGGCTGCCAAAGCATCATTAGTCAAATAAATCATTAGTGCAAATAAAAAAAATCAAAGGATAATCATTGAATTCACTCATTGGCAACAAGAAATAATCATTAGACAATCGTTCCACCAATCTTATCATCAAAATATCAAAAAGAACACAGCCGGACAGGAAATCCAGAAAAATCTGGATGGAACAGATTTTCACGGATAGCTTAAAATGCACCAGAAATAACCCCAGCCCGCGGAATAAGCCCAAACCGGGAAAATCCGGGAGCAAGGAAATTCCGCGACGACCTCAGAAACCCAAAAAATGACGAATGCAAACCAGAACTCAAACGATCGCAGGATCTACTCCACCTGAGCTTGAATGATCTCAAAACCGACGATAAGTAACAAAACTCAGGACGGAGAGGATTTAGACTTTTCAAAAACCCGCAAAGGATGAATCCCCACATCAAAATAATGATGCCCTAATCGAATAATCAAATTTACGCCATTAAAACCAGAGTGAGCTTTAGGGCTTTAAAATATTAGCTCAGGACTTACCTAAAGCACTCGAATCCTCACAGGGTGGGGAAGCCAACATGGTGTAGGGACAAAATCGCTCAAAACACAATAAAACCTCCGTTATGGGCCGAACAACAAGGGAAACCCTAATTTCGCGTAATAACACATTTCGCGCCCAAAACAAGCAAGCAATCCGACCCAGAATCCCGTCTAGAGGATACATACACAATCTTATGGATAAATAAAGCCCATAGGACACGGGAATAGGGTTCCTCAACAAAAAAAAAAAAGGATCAAACTCGACTCTATAAATATGAAATCGTAATCATTCAAAGGCCGACCCCAAATCTAACAATACCCAATGCGAAAAAACCTTCAATTACCCCCCAAGCAAGCAGAAAGGCAACGATTACATACCATGGATCCAAACAAACGAAATTCGAGCTCAGAAAGTTGACCACGCAGCAAACACGTCCAAGCGATGAAACACTGACACCAACGCCCAAGCAGTTCTCACACAAACGAACCAAGATCGATTCTCAAAACCACAAATAAAAGTCTCAATCACTAGAGCAATCAACAAGGCATCAATGAAGTTAGAATGAAACTGAAAATGCCCTAAACTCGACCTTATACCCACCTGAGCAAAGGTACCTCAACCATTAATGTGCGATAAGACATTTCTAACAAGTCCGGAAACCTGAGCCCCAAGCAGAATTTCAGAAAATCCCAGAATGCGCGGAAACACAGATTTCGCGGAAATGCAAAAACCAGGGAAATGAGGAAGATCGGGATTCAAGGACCCGGGAGAAAATCTCACAAAGACCGGAAAATCTCAAATAAGGCGAACTAATAGAGGAGAATCCGGCCAAACTTGACAAGGAACCAGTGGTCCAAAAATCCACCAAAGTCGGAAAAATCTCGGATTCAGGTGAAACCCACTTGGCCAAAAACTTATTTTCAATCAATTTTAACTCACGAAGGGTCAAAGCTGCCAGAAGACTTGGAACACATGTCAAGGACCCCAAAATTGAGGTCCACAAACCGTAAAGGTCAGCATACAAGAGGGTCCTCATCCGAGCGGCGGGTAAAATGCACAACAAATATTTTACTTCATTGGTTAAATGCTCTGAAAGATTTCATGACAACTGAATCAAGAAACCTATAACTCATGGTTCCAACTTAGATACCCAGCCACTCTCTTAAATCAAAACAAAGAAACTCCCAGCCACTCGAACATTCCTATACCGGGGTCTAAGTGTGTGCACATGCATATATTTCCTACCCTTAGTTGCAAGAAGAACCAGACTTGGTATGATTAGGCTACGTAGAGATTCTTACTCTAAAAGTAACCTGGATAGAGCTCCCTCACTGAAGGTTCCTACAGGTTATCACGGTGGATCTCTCCAATATAGCTCACCGCCTGGCAGTTCCGTAGAAATATTCAGATCCCCCTGATAAGTTGAATTCAAACCTCATGATTTTTAGTATATATATATTTTTTTCTTTTTTTTTTTCTTCTCTTTTTACCCACTTCATTCAACCTGTGAACAGTGAAGTTCATACTCAGGGCTGAGGACCACAGTGGCACTAGAGCAGAAAAGGATTTTTCACCTGATCATACCTTATAAGGAGCCCTTACAACTTCAGATATATTAAAGATTAAAGGTATAAGACCCCAAATATATTCCTGTTCAGACTGACTAGAAACCCTTCGTTTCAACCTAAGGACAAATGACATAGGTTAAAGAATTCATACCATGGTATTCTGAAAAAAAAGAGCAAAGTTTGTAAGGAAAATACCAAGAACATTAGACCGGCTTTGCCACCATTACCATACAGATGCACCCACAATCCCCAAAAGAGAAAGAACCAACGGCAAGAGCAGCGCAAACCAAAACAAACAAACCAAAGCAAACCTACTCTAACCAAAGCAGGTAAACAAACGAATAAAGCAACCTAAACTAACTATTTACAAAGCAAAGAGCTGAAGACAGCTCAAGACTGGAAATAATGTTTCAGATACTGCCCATTGACAGACAGTGGTATGTCTTCTCCCGTGAGAGTCCTCAGATGGAAGGCATTATCTCCCAGTATTTCGGCAATCTGATATGGGCCCAGCCACAATTTATCAAATTTTCCATGACTCCCTTTCTAATCATGAGGTTTATCCCAGCACAAGACAAGGTCAGAAATCCTAAAAGCCTTAACTTTTGCTCTCCTGTCAAACCATCTCTTGACTTACCCCTGGTGTTTGGCAAAATTTTCAAGGGCATTGTCTCATTTTTCCTCAAGGTTCAACAATTCTGTCAGCCTGGCCTCCCTTCTATCCCCCTCATCATAAAACTGATTTATAAATTGTAGAGTTGGGATCTTGAGTTGGATAGGGAAAACTGGCTCCAGACCATATACTAAATGATAAGGAGATGTACCAATGCAGGACTTAACTCTGGTATGATCTGCCCAAAGAGCAAACCTAGGCTGTGTGTGCCAGTCTTTTGGGTTCCTTTCTAACAACTTTCGGATGACAGTCAACAGGTTCTTATTAGAAGATTCAGCTAGACCATTTCCCTAGGGATAATAATTAGATGCAAACTTCACAACAATGCCATGATCAAAGGCCCAGTTTGAGAATTTCAAAGATGCAAAAGCAGGACCATTATCACAAACAATAGCAACAGGACATCCAAACCGATTGAGAATGGCATATTCTAAAAAATCAATTACTACCTCTGATGTACACTGCTTACAGGCAAACGCTTCGGTCCACCTTGTAAAATAATCAGTAATGGTGAGAATATACCTGTGTCCTGCAGAAGATGGTGGATTGATGGGGCCTATGAAGTCCATACCCCATTGAGCAAAAGGTTTTACCTCAATGACGGAGTGGAGCGGAAGTGCTGCACACCTTTCTCTTGTTGTTGTAGTTTGACAAGTGTGACAGGTTCGTACATGTTGATGAACATCCTTGAATAGTGTAGGCTAGTAATATCCTACCCTCAAAATTTGATTCGCAGTAGCAATCGCAGAACCATGACCAGTACCATATTTCTCATGAAATTCATTCATTACCCTTTTAGCTTCCTGTCTCCCAAGGCACCTCAAATAAATACCTTCATGATTCTTCTTATATAGGACAACTCCTTTCAGCATGAAACTGTCGCTTTTTAGCCTTAAGGCTCGCCTCTGTACTGCATTAAGGTGTGCTGGAGGTCGTTGATTCAACAGATAATAGACTATATCATCATACTAGCCCTCTGGGGAAACTGCTTCAACATTATAGCTATGAACAGACAACTCAGGGCCTATTTCTGCCATGGTTTGGGTGAGTCCTTGTCCTCTTACCAGCTTCATAGGCTGGATCTCAATGTCATACTTCTGAAGCATGGTCACCCATTTAGCTCTGCGCTTACCCAGTTCATTCTGCATCAACATCAACTTAACTGCAGAATCAGGGACAATTGCAAACACCTTGTTCGTGAGGATATAATGCCTAAATTTCTTTACGGCTCGAACAAGGGCATATGCTTGCTTCTCCACACTTGGATATTTCAACTCAGCATCCTTTAATGGTGCACTCATGAAAGCAATGGGATGCTCATTCCCTTCCTCAGACTTTTGTGTCAGCATTCCAGCACATGAGTGGTCTGAAGCAAACGAATAGATATAAAAAGGTTTGTTATAGTCTGGACTTACCAATACTGGAGCGTCAGCAATGGCCCTCTTAATCTCTGCAAAGGCCTCCTTTGCTTTTGTAGTCCACTCGACCTTGGCATCTTGTTTCAACATGGCATTTAATGGCTTCACAATCTCAGCAAATCCAGTGATGAACTTCCTGACAAAGTTAATCTTACCGAAGAAAGACTTCATCTCTTTTTTGCTGGTAGGTGGCTAAATTTTCAGGATGGCTTCTACCCTCTACGAATCTATAGCAATTCATTTCTCTGATATCACGTGCCCTAACAGCTTGCCCTCTGTAACTCCAAAGATACACTTCTTGGGATTCAAGGAGATGCCAAATTCCCTGCACTTCTGAAACACTTTGTACAGATCTGAGATATGATCCCTTATGTTCTTTGAAAAAATGGTCAAATCATCCATGTAAATGATGATACACTTCCCTATGATATCCTTGAAAGCAATGTCCATGGCTCATTGGAACGTGGCTCCTGCATTGATAAGCCCAAATGGCATTCTCCTATAGGCAAAGGTTCCCCACTTAGTCGTAAAAGCAGTCTTGTGTCTGTCCTCATACTGGACCATCACTTGATTATACCCAGAATACCTATCCAAAAAGGACATCATCTGCAATCCATTAACCACTTGTAGCACTTCATCCAAAGAGGGAACTGGATAATTATCCTTTTCTGACGATCTGTTCAGATTTTGGAAGTCAACACAAAGCCTAATTTCACCATTCTTCTTTCTTACTAGAACCAGATTTGCCACCCACGTTGAATTCCTGACAGGAAATATGATTCCAGCAGACAGCAATTTCTGAACTTCCTTCTGTATGAGTGGTTCCAACAGTGCATTAATGGGTCTCTATCTTTGTCTAAAAGGTTTAGCCCCTGGCTTTAAGGGTATAGTATGAGTTATGATGGATGTATAATAAGTCTTCAAGTCTTCATAACACCATGCCACTATATCTGGAAAATCATGTAGGGCTCTGATTATACCCTGTCTTTCTTCAAGAGTGCAGACCTTGCCAATGAAGATGTTATTGATGTTATCCTCAGTATCCACATTGTGAGGGTCACACTGTCCACTAATAGACTCCTTCTTCAAGTCTCGTTCTTGATCTCTGATCTTGTCCATATCGAAAATTCTCTCTAACTACACCATTTCCCTGGGAATAGTGTTAGACTTTAAATTCAACACACCCTCTAGATCCAATTCTGCTTCTTGAGGTTCTGTTTCATCAATGATCTGTGAAGAAAAGACATCTGTGTTTGTGATAAAGTCCAGGATATGCTTATCATCCTCAAACACCTGAAAATTAGTCACATTGTCAGGAAATGAAGGCACAAGAGTTAACTCAATAGTAAACTTCAATCCTGACATAAATAGGGGCTGCAAAGTGCTGGCTGCTTGGGCCAGAGAATCGGCAGTTTGATTCTTCTTCCTTGGGATCAGTTGGATATTAAAAGCGTCAAACCCCTCGATGAGGTCCCACACTCTATGCCTGTAATTGGTCATTCTCCTATCGTGACACACATACTGCTTTCTTACTTGTTTGACTACTAGTTCTGAATCACCAAAAACTTGCAGAACCTTGACCTTTTTCTTGAGTGCCATAAGGAGTCCATGAATTAAAGCTTCATATTCTGCCACATTATTTGTGCAATGAAATTGGAGCCTATGAGCTACAAAGAAACTCTTACCTTTTGGACTAATCAGTTCAAACCTAGCCCCAGCTCCCTGCTTGGACTTAGATCCATCAAACTTAAGAGTCCAGTATTCTGCAGTGGTATTTCTCTTCATTCTATCTTTTGGTTTATCAGTGTTAGAGGCCTTCTCATTCACCACAGGTTTCTGGCTTTCGAACTCTTCTTGAAGATTCTGCACATCTGCCTTAACCGCTTGAGCTGGATTCATGCATTTCTGTACTTGTTTTACTGCTGTCTGACACAGACAACACTCCAACTTTGAGTGAGAAGCATTGTGGAATCTACACCAATTTGGTAAGAGTAACTCCTTAAAGCTTGTCATCCTTCCCAGGTGAGTCTGGTTCTCCATACATTGCCTAATGAATTCCTGGAAATTGTCCAATAAGCTGATCTATTTGTCATCAGGTTCTTCCTCTTCAACTAATTCTGTCAGAACCTCAGTATAGCTGGACCCTGTCCCAACATCAGCTGGCATCGTATGCAATATCAGCACCTCTTCTGCATCTGGTTCTTCATATTGAGCCAATAGTAGGTAGTTTCCCATTCCAGCCTCTGATATAAGGACTTCTGCTGAAGTCTTCTGGTATTCTATTATCATGTACTTCATTCTAGGCTCCCTCTCGATTCGGATCTGATTAGGCACTCCTTTCCAAGGCAGCCACATGTAAGAGTGGTTAGTAGACACATACCCATTCAGAGACTTGGTAAAATCCCGTCCTAGGATCAAACCGTATGCATAAGGAATATCAGCTACCTGAATGTTAATGACCTATTGGATTCTTGGATCTGAAGCTATCTGCATATGGATCATGTTGAGTTCCCCTACCACACTCACTTCGGTTCTGTCCAATTGAGTGACCTTCTTCTGGGAATCAGTAGGTGTAATTTCTAGAGCCCTACAAACTCCCAGAGGCATCACGTTGGTGGAAGCACCAGAATCTAACAAGAAATTGTGAAGGTTCTTACCAAAGATTCGGACTGAGATCAGAAATGGTGGAGTTTCTGTCTTTCCTTGAAACAAAGTGGGCTGAGTGTCCACCTGGGCCACTTGAGTTCCTTCCTTTTCTTTTCCTTTGTCTCCAGGAGGCGGGTTGGTCCTAATTTGGGTCTGATTTTGTGTATTCATAGACTGAAAACTAGAAGTCTGACGGACATGATCACCAGAAGACTTATCCAATGGCTTTGAAGATGCATCATAGGTGCCTAAGACAACCTTCCTAATTGCAGGAAACCTTAACAACTCAAATGCAGAAAGGTTTACCTTTAGTTTTTTGAATTCCTCTGCAACATATGAAGCTATCTGCTCCTCACTCATATCAGTAGAAACTTCCTTAGAAGGTTCCTCTGCCTTCTCCTTGCTTACTTGAATAGCCTTTTCCTTCTGTGGTTCTGTTTGAGCATGTCTGTCCCTCAAAAGGTACTGCTTGGAGACATGTGGATAGGATGGATTATTGCTAGCATTAGGATCTAGAGGGGTACTGAAGTTGTTGGGGGGAATGGAAGTGGTGAAAGGTCCACCAGGTTGTGGACGTCTATGAGGCATATCTCTCAACCCTTGTCTCTGAAACATCTGTACTTCTTCAACATAAGCTTCCTCCTGATCGAGGGGGCCATTGTCATTCATTGATTCTTCATCAAACAACTGAGCAACTTCATCCCCATTACAAATCTGATCTATTTCCTCTTCCTGGGATTCAGGTTCTTCTGGTACATTTTCCCTGCTGGCTGGAAAAGGAGCATGGTTTAATACCAGCACAGAAGAATCATATGAGTTGGAAGGAACAATCTCCTGCCTATTCACATTATTCTCTACCTCATATTGAAAAATGGAGGCAGCAGTTTGGAACTCTGGACATTCCAATTCCGAATGTTGGCTCGTTTTGTGGAGTCGGCACCACCCTGATAAGGCCGCTTCAGCCAGGTACACACCAGTAGGAGGTTTGTCTTGACTGACTGGCTGGTTTGCAGATTGATTGACAATCTGATTAGCAGGCTGATCCAATGGGGTGGGGACTCCTCCATTATTGGGCCCTGTATTCCAAGTTCTATTCTGTCCTTGTGATGGCCTTTTATCAAATCTCGATCCACTTCCTTGGCCTCTATCAAAGTTTTGCCTCCTATCGTTATTGAAACCTCTATCCTGATTATATCCCCTGTCATTATAGAATCCTCTGTCATTACGCTGCCCTCTGTCAAAATTTTATCCTTGTGAAAACTCCCTGTTCTGATTAGATTGCATTCCCTTCTGAGCAGCCTGCAGTTGGCTGTTCTAGTTTCTTAAGTAAGTCACCTCTAAATTTAGCTTCTTTATTTGTTCAGCCATTTCATCAATCCTCTCCTTATTTGAATCTCGATAAGGAGGTTGACTTGGGTTACTTTAAGGAGGGACGGGCATTATGGCAGATCCCAAAGACTGATGCAATACCTCAGAATTCTGCAAGCAGGGAAGCTGTTCGGTTGGGACTGGTACATAGGCTGATTAACCTATTGTTGAGGGAAGTTTGCCACAGGAGAAATCTGGTTCATGGGGTGACCAGGGTGTGGTACCATAGGTAATTGGGGGACTGGATTCATGATTGGGGTATGATTGGTGAGAGCTTGATTTACTGCCTGAACCTGGTTGGGATGTGCAACCGGTCCCAGGGAAGGTAATGGCCCAGTCAAGTGTTGTCTCAGATCCGTACTAAGCTTGACAACCTCTGTATAAGCATCAGCCAGGGTACCTGGAGGGTTGGGTCTCCATTTCAAGAAGGTTGCTGTCAGGCTATCCAGAGCTTCATAATAGACCCCCAGGGCAGTACCATCATCCAAAACATACGGGTCTTGTAATCTGGTGAACGCACGATGGAACCTATTATTGAAACTGGCTATGGGTTCATTAACCTCTCTCTTGACCTTGATGAATTGTAAGTATAGCTCATTGGCACTGATGGGTATTCGGAACTTCTGCAAAAAGACCTTTTCAAAGTCACTCCAATTTTGAATCGAACCAGCAGGGAGATGGTTGTACCAGTAAAAGGCTTCTTCTCCTAGTGAATAAGGGAACAACCTACAAGCAACATCCTCATAGACAATTCCTCTATCTTTAAGGCAGGTTTGGAAAATTCTTATGTGTTCTTCCGCAGTCCTATTTGGGTCATTAGCATGGAATTTTGAACAGAAATGCTCAGGGTTCTTGGGCATTACATTGTAAGCATTGAAAGACAAGGGGGACGGATTGTTGGGAAGGAAAGCCATTGGTAAGAGTGGAGGTGGCGGTGGTGGTTGGTTATTAACCAGCTGAGGCTATTGAATGGGGACAGCTTCAGGGATGGGTATAGCCTCAACTTCAGGATGTGAGGATGTGGATGATGTTGGTGAGGGGATAGGTGATGATGATTCTCCCCTCTCTCTAGTCCTTCTTGAACTATTGGGAAACTGAAGTTCCTCTAAATCTTCTTCTCTGGTGGTAGATCTGGTATTTCTCCTATATCTCTCTGGAGAGATGGCGTTCAAGAAACGATCCAGTGTGCTCATTCAGGCCCTCCTTCTAGCGCCAATCTGTTGATGGTGTTTTCTGCATAGCAACAACTCAAACAAAATACAATATTCTATCTCTCTTAAAAGGTAATCCTCAGCAATAAATTACTGAAAATCACCCCAAGGTCTCTCGGGTGTTAGGTCATAACAATGCATAAAACAACTCAAATAAAATGTGAAATGCTAATAATCACAATCGGACCTTACTACAAGCAAACTGTATCTTTCAATTTATCAGGTTTGACAATATGATGATCTTAAATCCTAAATCTAACCGAATGATAAAGAAACATCAAAAGATAGGGATGCGAGGAAGTGATAAGATCTAAACTACTGAGAGGATAAACAATGTAAATAACATATATCTGGAATGGACCTATCTCAAATAACCAGTTCCTATTTCGACCCACAAAGCAATCTCGCAAGAATGGTGCAATCTTCTAAGGAATACAGATTTTCAAATCACAGATATGCATCTACAATCAAACTTAAGCACATTGAATATATGATCCATCTTGACTTCACCAGCCTACTACAATCAGATAGTTACTGGGAGTATAGACCAAAGATAGCTACAAACATTCCAAATATGAAATCATAAACATCACTTGTCCAACTGAAACTAATCTATTTCTGAATACTAGACCCTAAATCTTCAAGCAATTTAAAAGATGGAACAACAAGAACCACGCAAGATGAAATAACACAAAGGGTTTCACCAGGAAAACCACAATATCTCCAATTGTATTAATCACCGAAATCTGCAACAATTCAGCTATTCTGATACAGTATTCGCTTCAAGAAAAGACTAAGAAATTCTAACTCTTGCTTATCTCTATTACTGCTTAGCTAACCAATATCTAACCCTTACAATGAGGCAAGAATGCCTATTTATAGCAAATTCCCCCCCCCAAAACATGTCGGTCCAGCCAAACATTTTACAAAATAAGAAAACCACCAAAACAGGTTGGCCAAGGAAACAAACTAAGGCACACATTTAATGCCATCATCCAAGTTGGCCAAGGCATAGTCCCCAAGGAAGTCCGGTCCAATGCATGCCCTATAATAATAGGGAAGCACAAATCTCAAAAAGAGCATTAACTGCCACTCCTTTTATCCTTCTTCCTGCACTGACGTCCCTTGGACCCTCGAGAATATTCTATCCAACTTAGCAATAGGTGGCAATGGTAAGACCCTGAGTCGGCATTTAATAGAATCTATTCCTTCCTTGGACCGCTCAACAATTCCATTCCAGTCCTCTCTGTTGGCCATGTACCTGTCTATCACCGCCAAGTATGTAGCTGCATCATCAAGTAAGTGGCCAGTGACAGCTTCATCAGAATCTGGGGCATAAATTTCATGCCACCACTCTTTCAATTGATCCAAGCTCAGATACTTGGGAGCTATCTTCTTCCTCCCTATCATTACCTCAAAGAAGGCAATGCATCCGTCATGAACTGCTGTAAGGTCGCCATCAATGGACTTCCTTCATTTTTGTATCTTCTTCAGACCCCCCTGCCTGACCTGCAATGCCTCAAACCACTCCCACGGTTCATCCAGCCTGGAGGAAGGAAGGATTCCATCTCTAGGAAATTGATCCTTGCCATGTCCCAGAATAGTCTTCGATTTCTGCAGCAGGAGGTCTATGTTATCTTTATTCTGAGACAAGATGTGCTCTAACAACTCTTTGCCCCGGACTGCATCCTTCCCCACAGACAAGATCTCTTTGATAGCATTATCCCCTTTCGTCTGGACATCCATCAGCCAATCAGTAGCAGCTTGAGCGGATGCCTTCATCCTTTCAATCCCGGAGATTGTCTCCTTAGGTAGAAAACCCGGAGTAGTAGAGGAGGAGGGGTGGAAAGACTGCAGAGGCTTCATCACCTCTTCCAAACTCTTCCTCAATCTTTCATTCTCCCTTTTCAACTCTCGTTTGGACTGAGTCTCCTTTTTTAATCTATCAACAATGACAGCATTAGACCCCTCAAACTCCTCAATATCCTACTCCAGGGAGGCTGGCCCAAGGTTAATAGTCTGGACATTATAGTCTTGGCCTGTAACATCATCTCTTGTTTTATCCGTGGCAGGGGTAGCAATGTGAACTACCCTGTTATTCGTTTCATCCCTTTCCACCCGGGAGATCACCTTAGCAGCCTTCTTCTTCTTTCCTTTGCCAATCTGAGACAACATTTCATCCCAGTCTAATGGAGTGTCCTCAACAATCACTTGTTTCTTCCTGGCAAGCTCCTTCTCCAACCAGTCCGGAGCCACCTGATCAGTCTGGATTCCTTCTGTTCTTGTTTCTCCCAGATCCTCTGTCACTTCCTCCTCCTCTGCAGCTGTCACCTTGACCTCTTCCTCAGTTGTTACTTGGTCATCTTCTTTCTCCGGAGTCTGCTTGGCTTGGTCAACCTTCCCAAGTCCTAATTCTGGAAGCACCGGTGATGGAGTCCCAGCAGGGATGCTTTCCTCTGGCTCAGGTGATCCGCGGCCTCTATCACTCTCCGGGGAATCCTCGTATTGCACCAACGGAGAAGTGTGTCTCTCTTCTGTTTCTGCCTCAAGCTCAACCGCTTCACTGAACAGTGTTCCTTCCTTGAACGGTTCTGCCTCCCCGCCAATTTCTTGCTCATCCAGATTCTCCAGTTCAAGTGCACTTGGCGGAGGAGAAACAGGATTATCCTGCTCTTCAACTGGTAATGCTGGGGAGGAATCTTTTGGTTGTGCGACATCCTTGGGAGAAGGATTTTTGGATTTCCTGGTGTAGACCTTCGTTTTCTCACCCCCTGAACTCTCCACATCTACAATTGGAGGTTCATCTTCCGAAGCAGTCTGATCCTTCCTCCTCGCCGTCCTTGTAGTTCTTGTCTTCTTAGGTGGTGGAGGAGCATCCTCCTCTTCAACCTTCTCTGTTTCCTCCTCATCAGAGGACTTGCTGATTGTCAGAGTCTTCCACCTGCGCTTGCCTATTGGTTCCTCTTTGTTGCATGTCCAGCTCCCTTAGGACCTCTGACTTTAATCTTGAAGGGTGACGTTTTTACTGATTTCCCTTTGGAGTCCTCTTCCCCGGACTCCTCAGAAGTTGACATGGGGTTGAGATTCCCCATCAGGTCAAAGGTGCAAGTTACTTTCGCATTCTCCAACTCCCAGACTTTGTGCTTTACCCAAGAAAGGGTGAATTTCATCACAAAAGCCATCAGATCTTCTAACTCTGTCACCTCGGCCTCATTCCAATCGATATCACCGACTGACCTGTCCTTAATTGCCTCATAAACATGATCTTGAACCAATTTCCCGTCATCATCAAGCTGATCAGGAATCAGCTTAACATTATATTATCTAATTTTCTCCATAGGCAGCTTGGAATACCTCTTCTTCCTTGCATCAAGGTCATCCTTGATATTGACCCAATAGTCTTCTAAGTCCTCCTTGTGCCTAAACTCCCGGGTAGCCCTCTTCTGGGCCTCTCCAGTTACATCAAAGTTCATTCTCTTAGAATGGAAAGAGAAACCATAGGCCGCCAGCTCCTCACCTACGGTGTGAGCCGATTGGATGGACGGGCACACCTCTCCTACGCCAATCCCAAGAGGGAAGTCTCCTCCAAAACCAGTGTTATGCTTTTCCCTCTTCACCACTGCATCAAACTCACAGATTTGTTTTACAACTTCTAGCAGTACAATATGGTCAGTGGGATACCGAGGCAACCTGTAAGGGGCAACTGGGCATCCATCAATCCGGAGGTAAGTGAATGTAGGGAACTGGATAAACCATGCTCCGTAGTTCTTGATTAGTCCTTTTGCTCCATCGGATAATCTGATATGCTCTGCATTCTGAAGTGTCTGGGTAATATGCATTGTGAATGCATCATTGGTCCTCCTGTAATCCTTATGCCCCAAATGCAGCTCCGGATAAACCTCGTAGATTATGTCCTGCCCAATGGTTCCCCTCAGAGTCAAACCTTTGTAGGGATAGGAAATGGCCAGCACATACATAATGTAAGAAGATAGTGAATTTCTTTGCCTCCAAGACATTTCTCAGTTGCCTGTCAATCTTAGCACTGATGAGCCCTGCCTAGTGATAGTTCGTGCCTTGACTCATCTTGGTGATCACGTGGACCATCCAACTCTCTAACACTCCTGCACTTCTCAATCCTGCCACCCTGCTCAGCAATGTAATGGCATCATAGACATCCGACATGAATTTTACCCTATGCAGTTGTTTGGGCAACTTTGAATGGTGAGATTTTGGCTTCTCCAGCCATGAGTTGATCATCTGCTGAGCCTTGATTGGCTCATTCTCATAATAAGTTCGGGCGGTGTCAATGTTCAATGCACAGACCAAAGGAAGATCCGGAATGCTGAAGGCTCGTGCAATGTAGGCCGGACTGAAGTTCGCCAAGACCCTCCCTTCAGTGCTGACTACCATCTGGGTATCAAAGTCATACTGTCTAGCACATTCTAAGATCAACTCATAACACTGAACCGCTGGAGGGAAACCCGCCACATGCACCAATCCAGAGTTCATCATTCCTTGTCTCAAAGCTGACAGATCCTTCTCAGCCGTTCTCTGTTTGAACTCTTCATATAGCCATGCACCAACGTTAGTGTCAGATACATCAGCCCACACGGAAGATATTTTACTTTTTGGGAGCTGGTTCTTCATATCCAGTCTCAATCGTTCTATCTCGGAAATGGATGATGCCCTTGCACCACCCTTAGCCTTCCCAGCAACCGCCTTGCTTGATTCAGCCTGTACAACCAAAACCGTCATTAGAATTCAATTATGAAGCTTATTTCAATCCAAAAGGTTAGCACAAATCATGCAAATCCATCAAAATCCATTGCTAACTACTAATCCATCGAGATCCGGAGAAAACAGATAGTCCGAAAATCGCTCCGGGAAATAAATCAGTCGGGGAAGATTTCAGAGGCTTCCAACCCAGACGTCAAATAATCATTTGCAGATAAAAAAAAAAAAAAGGATAATCACTCATTGGCAACAAGAAATAATCATTAGGCAATCGTTCCACCAATCCTATCATCAAAATATCAAAAAGAACACAGCCGGACAGGAAATCCAGAAAAATCCAGATGGAAGAATTTTCGCGGACAGCTTAAAATGCACCGGAAATAACCCCAGCCCGCGGAATAAGCCCAAACCGGGAAAATCCGGGAGCGAGGAAATTCGCGACGACCTCGGAAACCCAAAAAATGACGAATGCGAAAAAACTCAAACGATCGCGGGATCTACTCCACCTGAGCTCGAATGATCTCAAAACCGACGATAAGTAACAAAACTCAGGATGGAGAGGATTTAAACTTTTCAAAAACCCGCAAAGGATGAATCCCCACATCAAAATAATGATGCCCTAATCGAATAATCAAATTTCTGCCATTAAAACCAGAGTGAGCTTTAGGGCTTTAAAATATTAGCTCAGGAGTTACCTAAAGCACTCGAATCCTCACAGGCGGGGAAGCCAACATGATGTAGGGACAAAATCGCTCAAAACACAATAAAACCTCCGTTCTGGGCCGAACAATAAGGGAAACCCTAATTTCGCGTAATAACACATTTCGCGCCCAAAACAAGCAAGCAATCCGACCCAGAATCCCGTCTAGAGGATACATACATAATCTTATGGATAAATAAAGCCCATAGGACATGGGAATAGGGTTCCTCAACAAAAAAAAAAATGGATCAAACCCGACTCTATAAATATGAAATCGTAATCATTTAAAGGCCGACCCCAAATCTAACAATACCCAATATGAAAAAACCTTCAGTTACCCCCAAGCAAGCAGAAAGGCAACGATTACATACCATGGATCCAAACAAACAGAATTCGAGCTCAGAAAGTTGACCACGCAGCAAACAGATCCAAGCGATGAAACACTGACACCAGCGCCCAAGCAGTTCTCACACAAACGAACCAAGATCGATTCTCAAAACCACAAATAAAAGTCTCAATCGCTAGAGCAATCAACAAGGCAGCAATGAAATTAGAATGAAACTGAAAATTCCCTAAACTCGACCTTATACCCACCTGAGCAAAGGCACCTCAACCATTAATGCGCGATAAGACATTTCTGACAAGTCCGGAAACCCGAGCCCCAAGCGGAATTTTGGAAAATCCCAGAATGCGCGGAAACACAGATTTCGCGGAAATGCAGAAACCGGGGAAATGAGGAAGATCGGGATTTTGGCAGAATCCGGGAAAATCCGCCAGGACCTGAAAATCCCTAAGTAAGGCAGAAACCCAGAATCGGAGAATCCTGCCAGAAACGAACAAGGAACCAGGGTCCGGAAAAATCCACCAAAGCTGGAAAATCCTGGATCCAAGTGAAAACCCGGACTTGGCCAAAAACTTATTTTCAATCAATTTCAACCTCACGGAAGGGTCAAAGCCAGCAAGACCAACATGTCAAGACCCCAAAATGATACATCCAATAAACCCAAAGGTCAAAGACACAAAAAAAAGAGGGTCCCTACTCCGAGTGGGGCGTGCGTGCAAAAACTGCACAACATGTCTCACTTTTGGGATGTGCTATTTTTTGCCTGAAATCACTATTTTTAGAAAAAACTAATGATTTAATTATTAAGAGGCTCCATCTAAAGGGTTTTAATTAAAGAGGGATAGATAAGACCCCCTTAGATCAAACCCCCTTGGATAGAACCCCTACAGTATTAAATCATACTCACAATGTAGTCTCCTTCACAACTATCAAAATGCTAGCAAAAAACCACTTTTTCTTTACCTTTTGAGGGATTAAATAACATCATTTAAAAACTATATTTTTCAAGATTGTAGCCCTTGAAACTAGCTTTCCAACAATTATAGGTTTGATATATTTTTATTTTATCATGTATTTAATTTTTAATTTTTACTAAATTTAGTTTTTTCTTTGAACATCAAGCTCTTTGTTGTGCAGAGGTGGAAAAGTAGTAAACCATTGTAAAAAAAATTCAAAAAATACCCATTCCCTAGATATTGATTTCCTTGTTTCACCCAAAAAAGAAAATTGGATTGTGATATATACACCAAAAAATTAGATTGTATGACACACACGTATGGCCAAATTATAGTTACAATGACTTCAAAAATTAATTTAAAAAAAAATGCAACAAAAAATTATGAAAAAATATCATTTCGCTAGATATTGATGTTGAGTTCACTATATTCCAAAAATTAGAATTTAATCCTTTATATAATTTTTTTTATGTTGTATGACACAAACATTACTTTCTGAAAATGTTGTTTTCTGTCTAAAACCAGTTATTAAAGGAGATGTTGAAAGATTCATGATTTATTTTAAAATATTTTAAAAATATATATTTAGAATCTACACACAAATTTCCACAAATCACTAGTTCACATCATCTTCAAATTCTTTATGGTTTAGCTGCTATAGGTCTCAGAAGATGAAGATTCAGTTAAAAATATTGATGTAAATGTCCATCTTGGGCAAAACGTGAGACACAGTATTGCAATTTCACCCTCTATCATACTATAGGGTATAACACTGTGTCACCTCTACATTAGATTCATACTTTTTCCTACATCAAATTTGTTCCTTGTGCCATATTTGTATGGTGTTGCACTTGTTTCTATAGGGCCATGACATCAATGGCAGACAACTCATGATGACATTAGTAGGGAACCTCTTGAACCCAAAGAATTAATATTTGGTTACATGGGGGGATTAGCACTTGGTAACATAGCCTATAGAGGCTTAATTTTTTTGTCGAAGAAATAGTTTTTCTTTTCTTTTCTATGTATTGCTTTTGTGCAAGGAAGTAGTTTTTCCTAGGAGCCATAACTTTCACCCATAGTGTTAGTTTTTTAACTTCTTATAGATAAAAAAAATCTCTCTCTAAGCACTTTGAAATGGTTTTAGTGAGTTTTTAGATTTTCTCTAGGTGTCAATTTTTTTTGTTTGAAACCTTTTCTTACATTTTTTGTGACAAGTATAACTTTTGCTCATGAAATCATTTTTTTTTTTGAAACTTATGAAAGAATTAGGAGGAATCTATTTGTAACCTCCAATTTTCTATTTCATTTTTTTAATACTATAAAAAAATTATGGTATGTTATGAATAGTTGATTTAGGCTTGTCCATTGTACAAATTGCACTTAAGTGCCCATTACTATTTTCTCTAGGAGGTTTGCATTTATAGTATTAATACATTTTTTTGGGGGGGAGTGTAAGGCTTTCTTTAAGTGTCAATCATATTTCTCTCTCCTATTGTTAGTTGCTAATTATGGCATAGTGTAGGGTTATTGAGCTCCTCCCTCTGCACAACTATCACATATAAAAATTAAATATGAAACAACTAGTACAATCTAAAGGAACATGACACATGTCCATTGACAAGCCTCTAGAATTCATTTCAAGTTTGAAATATTTGTAAATAGAAATAAGTTGGATGAAACCATGGGTTACTTGGATTACATGTATCAAATAATTTGTTGTTTCACATTGAATAGTGCACTACACCTAAGAAATCATGGGACATATTTTATTATTGTTTGGAACCATTAATGAGTTCCATGTTTTAGAGGAAAAAATGGCACCACTCTCTCTAGATGATTTTCCTTCTATTGAGTGCTTCCTTATGAATTTCAAATTGTTATTGTCACTATTGATAGATTGTGGATGACTTAAAATAGATAAAGAATGTATCTTTTTAGTTTTTTCTAAGTTGAAGGGCTCATTTTAGGTGTTATCATCTACCTTTTACTCCACCATGGATTTCAATTAGGCACTAATTTTCAGATGCCTACTTTTGAGTTGTTTTGTAAGCATGTTACTAGGGAACAAGCCAAGATTATTCTATTGGATGCACTTCCTAGTTCTAAGAGCCAAGCATTGATGGATTAATCATCCAATGACAAAGGTAAGGATAGGTGGAATACTAAGATAGAATCTACTTTAGGTGATAAGTCTCTCTCTGCATTGAAGCAAAAGACCACTTAGAAGTCTACAACACCCTCCAATTCTTCTAAGTTAGTTGAGTCTTCCTTCGAGATAAAGTAGAAGATAGTGCTCCTTGTAATTTTTGTGGCAAACTTAGACATGATGAATCAAAATTTTGGTAGAGGTTAAAGGATTTGGAGGAAGGACCATGCAATGGCTTAATATTTCTATATCGAATCCCTCTTTTATAGGTAAAGGGCAAGCCCTTTTTGTATGGGATTTGCAAGGCTCATCTTGACATGATTGGATACTTGATTCAAGTGCTTCTCACCATATGAAATATTTGCATGATCTACTTTGTTGTCTTTTTTATATTAGCACTTTTTAGATTATATGGGAGACATTTCATATATTTTAGTTTCAAGATTATGTGCAATGTAGTTGGCCAATGGGTGCATGAATGATGTTCTCTTGATTCTAGAGATTTTTGCTAAGATTCTTTGTGTCTATTAGTTCATCATTCTAGCAAGGGAAATAAAGTGGATAACCTTTGATGGAATTTATTTTCAAAGAAAAAAATTTGTTATCAAGTATGTAGAAGCAACAAGTCATCATGACATTGATTGGGCAAGTGATATTGATAGCCAAATATTAGCAATTGGTTACTAATGATAGATTGGAAATGATTCAATTATTTAAGGACATGAGAGGAAACCAACGATTGATTTTTCCAACATAAAGGCTAAATGTATAATAGAAACACAAGGAACAAAGGAAGTTGTTTGGTTGAGGAAGTTGCTCAAAGATTAGTGCTACAAGTAGCAATAACTTACTATGTCATATATTGTAATAATCAAAGTTGCATAACTCTAACTAGAGATTCCAGGTTCCATGCAAGAAAAAAACATATGGAAATTCAACACATCTTTGTTCATGAGAAAATAAATGATGGAAGAGTGGAGGTGAAGTTTTATGGCAACAAAAGCATGCATGCTAACAAGTTCATCAAAGGTCTTCCAAAGCTCAAACATGAATTGTGACAAACCAACATCTAGTAGATGTTGGATAAAGTTGGAGTGTTGGAATAATTAGCTACCATCACTAATAGTCTAGATTCGTTAGAGAGTTAGTCAATAAGTGCTAAATTAGTGACAATTTGACAATTTGTTTAGTCTTATTACAGTCAACAAATCCCAAATTTTGTAGTTTTGTCATAGTTAATCATCAATCCATAGTATGATTAGTGGAGTCTATTTTTGTATAACTTTATTTTATATTTAGCAAATCATTTGAATAAAAAAAGTTTTTTCATCTATCTATTTTTGTATAACTCCAAATCTTTCAAACACGGCACGCAGAGCCAAGAATTGTGGCAGGAATGACCTCTTCCATGTCACCCAAGAGATTGGGCTTAAAGAGCTTTCTCATCATCAATTGTGCCAAATCTTTGAGGGTGCTTTGATCAAGCAAAGATGCAAGAAAATGAGAAACTATATGAGAATTGACCCTGGCCGTTTCGTTGTAGGCCACATGCTCCCAGCCTAAAACATTTTTTACCATGGCCACTATCAAAGGATCAAACTCCAAGAGATTCTATTTAAGCCTCTGGTCCATGAGTTTTTTGAAACCATCCTACCTCACACCACAATCCTGAAAGATAGGAGTGTCATGCTCGAAGGCGGATAACCCCTCAGCCAATTTGAACACTACAAACTTTGCGTCCTCCTCCATGGTTCTTCTTAATCCGAGTGAAGCCTTTGGAATGAAAACCTTAAGCAAATGTAGAATGCAGAAAGCACCACCTTTGCTAGGATAAATTGAATGCCATCCTACCACCCTTTCATAGCATGCTATACCATGTGTGCATGCCACTTGGTGAGCTGCCTAGAAGTCTTGTCGAGGCCTTCAACCAGGAATGTTGTACCCCCTATTATAAATGAGAAATGACATAGGTGGAATCTACCGCCATAAAACCTCCATCATTACCCGTTGTCTAGCTCAGCCAGAGCCAACGAGCCTCATGCCAATGCATACTACTGCCACATCAGACTTGGAGGGTCGCCTGCCCATCCTTTCACTTATTTAAAATTTTTTAATTATAATTACAATTATTGAAAATAAATTTACAAACATCTTTTTAAATGAAATTTAGAATTAATTAATATTTTATAATGTATAAAAATGAAGTATTTAATTCATTTTAAAATATTTTATAGAAGAATTTTTCCTTTTTCTTTCTTTAATAAAATCTAAATAAGGATTCCAACCACACCTCTTATGATGCAACTTGCACTTGAGGCCCGCCCCAGAATTCTTCTTGAGGGATTCAATCTTGTTTTTACTCAATGGGTTTTTGATATATTTATTTTTTTATTGTATAAATTTTTAATTTTAATTTTATTTCTGGAATAAATTTTAATAAGGCTAGTAAAATATTACTTTTCTTCTTCTATCTAAGTTTTTAAATTTTCTTAATTAAGGAGTTTTTAAAATTTATATAATTTTTTTAATAATATTTTTTTATATTTTAGTATATTAATTTAGAAACTATAAATTTATATCTTAAGTTGTGAATTAAGATTTTATTTATTATTTTTAAATATAAAGTATATTTTAATGAGTGACTGTTGTGTTTTTAATAAAAAGAATCATTAAAAAATTGTATTTAATATTTTTTTAATGTTTTAAATTATTTTTATTATTATATATAATTTTAATTATATATAAATAGAAAGAATTAATATGTTATTAATCCATTATATGATTATTTTCAAAGGTAAAACTGTTATTTTATTTGTAATCAAAATTTCTAATAATTTTATTATCATTTGAAAATATTGATTTTAAAAATAAGGTAGTAATTATTCACAATTAAAATTTTATATTATATTTTTATTTAAAAAGTTTTTTTTTTTTGGTACATAAGAAGGAAATTGTATTAACAAAATTCAAAATTTACAATTTGTCTGCCACTGTGGAGAAATTCAGGAAACCTTAACAATTGATTTTCCCAACCAACCCAAAAACCAAGACAGATAAGCAAAAAATAAATGCACTGTAGAATTTCAATGCAACCCAAACCAAACCCATTTTTGTGCTTCAATAGAGATCGAGAAACCCACCAACGCAAAAAAATTGACCGAGCCACCACCACACTATCGACTAAAGAAGCCAAAAAACCAGCAACCAAACAACCACGAACCCATAGTCACATGTAGCCATTAAGTTGGGCAAAGTCATTGAATTCTTCCACCCAGCTCAAATCCTCAATCACCACCACCTTTAGAGTTTTCTTTATATACTCCACCTCGACCGCAACCACCATCCGATGCCTAACCAACGCTAACCCTTTTAGCTCGAGTAAAAGTGAAAAAAATTGAACCACAACACCAGGAGACTTGAGCAACTCCAAATCTTTCGGACGTAGCACCCCAGAGCCATGAATTGTGGCAGAAATGACCTCTTCCATGCCGCCCAAGAGATTGGGCTTAAAGAGCTTACTTATCATCAGTTGTGCCAAATCTTTTGAGGGTGCTTTGATCAAGCAAAGATGCAAGAAAATGAGAAACTATATGAGAATTGACCCTGACCATTTCGCTATAAGCCACATGCTCCCAAACTAAAACCATTTTTACCATGACCACTGTCAAAGGATCAAAATCCAAGAGAATCCATTTAAGCCTCTAGTCCATGAGTTTTTTGAAACCAGCCTACCTCACACCACAATCCAAAAAGATAGGAGTCTTATGCTCGAAGGCAAATAACGCCTCAGCCAATTTGAACACTACAAACTTTGCGTCCTCCTCCATGGTTCTTCTCAACCCGAGTGAAGCCTTTGGAATGAAAACCTTGAGCAAATGCAGAATGCAGAAAGCACCACCTTCGCTAGGATAAATTGAATGCCATTCTACCACCCTTTCATAGCTTGATATACCATGCGTACATGCCACCTAGTGAGTTTCCTAGAAGTCTTGTCAAGGCCTTCAACCAGGAATGTCGTACCCACTATTATAAATGAGAAATGACATCCAATCAGGCATAATCTGTCACCATAAATTCTCCATCATTACCCATTGTCCAGCTCAGCTAGAGCCAACGAGCCTCATGCCAGTGCATCCTACTATCATGTTAGACCCTCCATGAGGGTCGTGGAGGGTCGCCTGCCCATCCTTCCACTTATTTAAAAAAAAACTATTATAATTACAATTATTGAAAATAAATTTACAAACATCTTTTTAAATGAATTTTAGAATTAATTAATAATTTATAATGAATAAAAATGTATAAAAATGAAGTATTTAATTCATTTTTAATTATTTTATAAAAAAAAATTCCTTTTTCTTTCTTTAATAAAATCTAAATAAGGATTCCAACCTCACCTCTCATGATGCAACCTACACTTGAGGCCACATATTTCTTCTCTTGCTTTTACTCAATGGGTTTTTGATATATTTATTTTTTTATTGTATAAATTTTTAATTTTAATTTTATTTCTTGAATAAATTTTAATAAGGCTAGTAAAATATAAGTTTTCTTCTTCTATCTAAGTTTTTAAATTTTCTTAATTAAGGAGTTTTTAAAATTTATATAATTTGTTTAATAATATTTTTTTATATTTTAATATATTAATTTAGAAACTGTAAATTTATATCTTAAGTTGAGAATTTAAAAAGTATATTTGAATGAGTGACTGTTGTGTTTTTAATAAAAAGAATCATTAAAAAAATGTATTTAATATTTTTTTAATGTTTTAAATTATTTTTATTATTATATATAATTTTAATTATATAAATATAAAGAATTAATATGTTATTAATCAATTATATGATTATTCTCAAAGGTAAAATTGTTATTTTATTTGTAATCAAAATTTCTAATAATTTTATTGTTATTTGAAAATATTGATTTTAAAAATAAGGTATTAATTATTCACAATTAAAATTTTATATTATATTTTTATTTAAAAAGTTTTTTTTTTGGTACATAAGAAGGAAATTGTATTAACAAAATTCAAAATTTACAATTCGTTAGCCATTGCAGGAGAAATTCAAGAACCCTAGCAATTGATTTTCCTAGCCAACCCAAAAATCAGAACAAATAAGCAAAAAAGAAATGCACTGTAGAATTTCAATGCAACCCAAACCAAACCTATTTTTGTGCTTCAGCAGAGGCCGAGAAACCCACCAACACCAAAAAACTGATCAAGCCACCACCACGCTATCAACCAAAGAAGCCAAAAAACAAGTAACTAGACAACCACGAACTCATAGTCATAGGTAGCCACTGAGGTGGGCGAAGCTGTTAAATTCTTCCACCTAGCTCAAATCCTTAGTCTTCACCTCCTTTAGATTTTTCTTTAGATACTCCACCTAGACTGCAACCACCATCTGATGCCTAGCCAACACCAACCCTTTCGGCTCCAGTAAAAGTAGAAAAAATTGAACCACAACACTAGGAGACTTGAGCAACTCCAAATCTTTTAGACATGGCGCCCTAGAGCCAAGAATTGTGGCAGAAATGATCTCTTCCATGCTACCCAAGAGATTGGTCTTAAAGAGCTTTCTCATCATCAATTGTGCCAAATCTTTGAGGTGCTTTGATTGAGCAAAGATGCAAGAAAACAAGAAACTATATGAGAATTGACCCTGACCGTTTTGCTGTAGGCCACATGCTCCCAGCCTAAAACCATTTTTACCATGGCCACTATCAAAGGATCGAACTCTAAGAGAATCTAATTAAGCCTCTGGTCCATGAGTTTTTTGAAACTAGCCTACCTCACACCACAATCCAAAAAGATAGGAGTGTCATGCCCAAAGGTAGATAACGTCTCAGCCAATTTGAACACTATAAAATTCACGTCCTCCTCAATGGTTCTTCTCAACCCAAGTGAAGCCTTTCGAATGAAAACCTTGAGCAAATGCAAAATGCGGAAAGCACCACCTTCGCTAGGATAAATTGAATGCCATCCTACCACCCTTTCATAGCATACTATACCATGCATACGTGCCACTTAGTGAGTTTCCTAGAAGTCTTGTCAAGGCCTTCAACCAGGAATGTTGTACCCCCTAGTATAAATGAGAAATGACATACGATCAGGTAGAATCTGCCGTGATAAAACCTCCATCATTACCCATTGTCCAACTCAACCAAAGCCAACAAGCCTCATGCCAATGCATCCTACTGCCATGTTAGATCCTCCACAGGGGTCGTGGAGGGTCACTTGCCCATCCTTCCACTTATTTAAAAAGTTTTTATTGTAATTACAATTATTGAAAATAAATTTACAAACATCTTTTTAAATGAAATTTATAATTAATTAATAATTTATAATGTATAAAAATGAAGTATTTAATTCATTTTTAAATATTTTATAGAAGAATTTTTCGTTTTTCTTTCTTTAATAAAATCTAAATAAGGATTCTAACCTCACCTCTCATAATGCAACTTGCACTTGAGGCCCCAGATTTCTTCTTGAGGCCTCAGTGAAATTAATTTTCATTATTTCTTTTGGAGGGGTTATCTATTTTTATTTTTTCCTCTTCTCTTTTCTAACTACTTCCTTACCATTATTAAAGTGAGAAGGTAGAATTTTGAGATGAAAGCATTTATTCATGATTTTATACAATAAACTTCTTACTACAATTTCACTTTAACAAAAAATAAATTAAATCCACATTAATTTTTGGTTATTTGAAAAAATATTATATAAATATTGTATGCAATCAAACTATTGATGAATATGTACTAATTTTGATAAATAATCAAGTATGTGCAACTCAACTCAAACCATTAATCTCGTCATAAATATGTGATAATACCATTAATCTAGATAAAGGGATTATACTCAATTTTCAAATTTGACATTTCAAACATAAACAAGTTTCCTAAGAATAGTTCAATGTCATTACACTTACATGGTATTATAAAACAAGGCTTCTAAAAATGTTTCAATAATATAAATAATAACGATGCTTCCTTTTCCAACCTGAAACTTCCAAAACAACTTGGAGTGCATAAATTTATAATTATTTAAGTCTTGGTACTAAGATTTCAAGATTATATTTATGCTTGCTATCAATAATAAGAATTATGCTAAGATTTGGATAAATCAAATAATAATTTTTAAAAAGCCACTTAATTGTTTAGAAATCTCAGATATAACTAGAATTTAAAAAAAATCATATTATTGAACTTTTTCCTTTATACAACAGGGGTGTCCCCATGATCCAACCTAGTGGCCTAGTAACTCGTATCTTGGGTACCTGGGGCAAGCTAGGGCAAGAATAGTTCCATGCAGGTGAGGTTCCCAGCTCACAAGAAGTCTCACCTCTTAAACCTGGGAGCAGAGTCAAACCTGAGACCAATGGGGAGCAAACCTACTGCCCAAGCCAACTCTACTACTCGTACAAGCTCCCTCATATTATTGAACTTAAAACATGATACTTTTCAAAATCATCTTCTAACAAAATTGACCATTCCTTAAACAAATAAAACAACTCAAAATTAAATGACATTAAAAAAATATTTTTAAAAAACATCAACAAATATTAACATACTTTTAACACTACAACCTACACCCTCCAAACATTTAATTAAAAGATTCAAATATTATTTCACCTATCCAGACATGTTACATTTAAAAAAAAAGCATACATGTTTTTTTTCCTAAAAGGTTTAGTGAAGATAACTTCTCATTACCTCATTACATTTCTTACAACCAAGGTAATGGATCCTTATGATTACCCACTCTTCATTTAAGTTAGTATGATATTTATAAATTCCTTTTAACAAATCAAGAAACACAAAATGAAAACACATAGACTAGTCTTTGTGGCATGCCTTTATAAGTTTTTCTATATAAGATGTATGAAACTTAATGAATAAATAGATATTGTGTTGTGTGGGGAAAATATCAATGATAATTTTAAGATTTTAAAAAAAAATTGTTTATTAAATTTTGATGAATTTATGATAATATTTTAAATAAAAATAATTAATTTTATTAATGAATTATATTTCATCTTTTCACCTATTTAATAGAAAGTAATGGTGATAAATTATTTTTTTATTTTTCACAAATTTAAATTATGTAAATGTTCTATTTTTTATACAAGTTTCACTAACATTGATTCATAATATTCACAAGCTTATTATGGTCAAGCAAAAGTCTAGACTTTACATTTATCAATATATCTAAGTTGCATTTATTACAAGAGCTTTAAAGGCTCCTACTTTCTATTTGCACATAACAAGAACAAAGAGTTTAAGATTATAGTTTTCGTAAGTGGGTTTTACCAAATAGAAGATTCATCACAAGTGTTATATAAAGTGAACACATATCAAAGATTATAAATAAGATCTTGAATTTTTTTATGTAAATTTAAAAAATAATATTAGTACATGAACTCTACACTAATTATATTCTTCATAATCATTAAATTTGAGGCCTTATATGCCTAGGTTGTAGAGGTCATTATAATAAAAAAGAGAAACAATCATGTTCAATGGTCTTGTTGCTACCATAGGACTATAAGGCTTGTCTAACTTGGCCAATACAAAGGGACCACGATACAAGGTTTGAAAAAATAATTATATAAAATTAATAAGTGACAAGTCTTAATAAATGTTAATTTTAAAATGAGAATAATCTCAAAAATAAACAAAAAATTATAAAAATGAAATATGACCTCTAAAATAAATAAGAATGTAATATTAATGATGAATATAATTTAGATTGTAATGTGCATTATAAACCTTAGACAATTAGATATTTTAAATAGTAGCGAATTAAATTTATCTTATTTATAAAATATAAAGTCCCTTATTTAAACTATTCACCATTTAAAAAATAATTGTTAATCATTTCTCATTACTAAAAAATCATACATAAATGTTGTTTAAAAATTATCCACCCATGTAGTTCTCTTCTCACTACTAGAGATTCATAGATAGAGGGTGTTTAGACATTATCTACCCATGCTATTCTCTAATAAAAACACTATAGACTATACTAGAGTTCCTAAAATTGAAAGGAAGTAAAATTAATTAATTATATACAAAGTATAAAATTAAAAGTACATCAAAATAATTTTACATGGGAAAGACGAAGATGCATAAAATTATGTTGGAAGGATCTCTCATGAATGCTATATAGGTAGAACACGTGGAAGGAAAGCATGAGTAACATATACGTGGAGCATGTTGAAATATAAATATTGTGAGAGAAGTCGCATGTTGAATGAATGAATGAATGAAAAGACTTTTAATAACATCCATGATGTCAAACAACCTATGGGACCCACAGATCACCAATAGAATTGAACACCACAACAGCCTAGAACAAACAAACCACCAAGCTACCAATTACTTGAGCTCCCTTTCCTTTTGGATCTTAAATCTTCTTCTATGTAATTTAATCAAATGTTCAACACTTTTTGTTATTTTCTCTGCTCCAAACAAGTTGCACAAGGTGTCCACATTTAAAATCTCGATGTAATTGGCCTAAACATCCATGTAAGCTAGACATTCCATGATGTAATTCCATTCTATCTCCACTAGTTGTAAAATACAAAATTTTCATATCCTATCTACACACTCTTCTTTAGGTGTCGTCCACCTTCTAGTTTCATAGCTAAGCTAGTGTGAACTAGTTCTTAGTTGAGCTATTAACATTTTCACTTTCCATTAAATTATTTCCACTACTATATAATTATTTTGAGTATGGTTAGATACATAAGGGGCACTCTTAGATAATTTTTAATTGAAGTTAATCATTTTTAATAATTATAGATTTGTATTTTCTTAATTAAATATAAATATATTTTATTTTTTAAAAAATAATTTAAAAATTACATTACAATTGGGGCAATGGGCCTAGCTTG
Source organism: Sequoia sempervirens (assembly GCA_007258455.2). Taxonomy (NCBI): domain Eukaryota; kingdom Viridiplantae; phylum Streptophyta; class Pinopsida; order Cupressales; family Cupressaceae; genus Sequoia; species Sequoia sempervirens. The sequence goes on from VDFB02342131.1 coordinate 59,490, forward strand.
ATTAGATAAAGCATCCTATTACATGCAAGAGGTCATGAGGTCTAGTCTCCCCGCCATCCCTGTCGTACGAGAGGGCGTGTTGTGCCTACATCATCAATCATGTGAAAATAGTTTACCAAGCACGCTGCAGTTTAAAGGGGGGGCTACCTAATTTCGATTCTTGTAGTCTAAAAAAATTACATTACAATTATATTTTTTGGAAAAAATATTAAAAAGGAGTGATTTTTATCATGATAAAATATTTAAAATAAATTAATTTATTCTAATCAAACTATAATTTATAAATATTTAAATATAGTTGTATTTAAAATAAATATAGATATTTTAAATAGATCTAATTTAAAGCTATTTTTTTCTAGGTCATTTCCATATATTTTAATCTATCAAAAATATACATGATAAGGCTATTTCAAGAATTGAAGGTGAAAACAAAATGTCTAATGAATAATTTCAAAAGTTTCAAAGTGTGAATACATTTTATATTGAACTATTGATGGTTGTATGCCATTCTTTTTTGCCATTCATTAACATTTCTTTTATTAGGGAAAAAAGTAAACTCCTATGTAAATATGTTTGTAGTAGCATGGGCTTTTACCCTTGTATTCCTATAGCCCCATCACCATTATTAATTGAGGAATCCTCTTTTAGCATGAAAACTCAATCAACACCATTTGGAGGCATGATTCCCTTGGTGAAATTTAGGAAGGTAATACCCTATTTTTCCTAGTATTTATCTAAGTCATTATTGAAGTAATGATCAACAATAACAAGCGAGAACCAAAGAGATGCAATAGTTATGTGTCGAAAGTGGGCCACAACCCATTTCCAATTGGGAAACTTGACCTAAGGAGAACCTTGTCAATAACAATATTAAGACCTAAACCCTAATATGTCTTGATCAATGTCATTAATCCCAACCTCACAATGTCAATGGATTATCCTTTTTATAGAAACACTCCAACAAACATTGATGCTATGTCTATGTTGGCATGGTATCTATGAGTGATAGAAAGGAACAAATCAGAAAATGTCCATGTTGGTGTGGTATCTATGAGTGGTAGAAAGGAACAAATCACCCAAAACCATACATATTGTGTGGACCATATCACTGCTTTAAATTTTATTATTGTCTTAATTTGTAAATCAAATATCTCTCCCAAGAAGGAAATATAGTGCTTCTTGGCATATAACCTCATAATGGTGCCCATTGAGCACTAGTTTAGACATATTATGCAGTTGGTCTAAACTAGTACTTAATGGACACCGCAATAAGACTATATGCCAAGAAGAAATAAATTTCCTTCTTGGGAGAGATCTTTGATTTAAATTTGAAACTATGATTCATAATCTTTAGCTCCATGCCCTTGAAAGGATTGACATAATAAATTCGCTTGCAATATAATCATTATGTATGTAACATATGAAAAAGGGAACCCTAAGCTTAATGTGTAAACCTACGGTTACTTTTTGGTCCATTTTCAAAGGTACATTAGAATGAAAATCATCAAGGCAAATAGATTGACTTGCAACCATAAAGGTGAGTCAATCAAGTCCATATTTCTATTCTTAGAGCCTTGAAATAGATTTGGAATGATTAATGTAATTGAACAATATGACCTAATATGATAAATTCAATATTTTGAAAACACATAGACTGAAACAACAAACTACAGACAGATCTGAGAAGTACTAGACATTGTGCACTTGCCATAAAAATTTGGATCTAGCATGCAAAATGACTCAAATTCCTAGGGGCATATGTGTCCTTGATAGGGGATGTTGAAACTAATTTTGTAGTCATTTGATGCTAAATCTGACCTTTTATTTCCTAGTTGCAAAGTTGTCAGAATATTGTCAGATCATTATGTAGGTGAAATTCCATGTCAAAATTTTTTAGGGCATCAAATGCAATAATGAACAATTTTTCTTCAATATTTCTTCAAAACCTGAGATCTACAAATTCATAAAGAGAAGAGATATACCATTTAGGGGCTTGCCTCATTCAAACCCCATGCAAATGTTCCCACTTCCATAATGTGAATCAATGACAAATGAATAGTTGAAAGGAAGGAATGATGAAATCACAAAATGCTACAACTCACCACCCTTAAATGGCTTTGTTGAAGGAGTGAAGTCATACACATCACCTCAAGGTCTTGATCTTTATTTCTTGATTTGATTGAATGATTTGGAGACCTATAAAAGTGTCAACCTTCACAAAACAATGATAACATAAACTCACATAGAATTTGACATGATGTTATGATCTTGAATTGTTGTAATAAAGCTCTAAAATGTTGCTCTTGATCATAATAATTTCACTTAGTGCACACTAAGCTTGATATTATTTTAAAATGATGCAATAACTAGGTATTTATAGGCATTTGTTCTAATTTCCCAAAAAATAGATATGAAAGCTGACACTTGAAATTTGAAATTTTAATTTTAAAATACCACCAACAACATATTAAAAATTGTTCCCAAACAAAATAGGGTGACCCATATGCCCATGGGAATATGGGTCCTGGCCCTATCTTCTAGGACATTTAGTGTCGAGATCAAAACACTAATTGCCTGTATTTATTTGAAATGCTTGCAATCCTTCAAAAAATGGTAAAATTAGGCCTTGTAGTGCATAATTTAGGAAATTAGGAGGTTAATTAGGTCCAATAATTTAGGGGGAGCAAAACATAGTGTGAAATTGTTGAGGGTGAAAATTTTTGGTACTACATTTAGCCCCCACTTTAGTGAGAGTATGAACTTAAACCAATACTCACACTAAAGTAGAAAAATATGTTAAGAGGGGTCCAATTGTCCAAATTTTTAAAAGATAGGATGACAAAGTATTGAGGGAGGTGATCAAGCCCTTAGGATCCAAGATCCCATGGAAAACAAACATAGGCACAAAGGAACACACATGTGATATGCAATAAGACAACATACACTAACATACAATGTCAACATGGAATACAAAAGAAGGCATGTACTAACATTATATTATGCTAGGACCCATACAAAATGCGTTCATGACTCACACCATAACAAAGTCCAATATTTTCTAGGTGAATCATAGACTAGAAGGCACATGGGCTAATGAAGTTTGACATTCACTAGGTGAGGCCCCAAGACAAAAATGAGAAACACATTAGGTCTACTAGGTGTACCCATGACAATGTGGAAAAATGAGAAACACCCTAGGTCTACTAGGTGTACCCATTTCAACCATATCAAGATTTATACTCCCTAATAACTTTGATAAGGTGCAACAAAATGATCAAGATGCTATGTCAATGCTAAACTAAGTTCAACACCTATGAACAAAGTGGAACAAAAAATATCAAATGTCAACACAACACTAAGTCCAATGCCTATGAACAAAGTGAAGAAAAATTATGCCAATGCATACCCCCACTTTAAAGAAATTGCAAAAACACCATGATGTGAGCAATCACTTTAAAGTAGAAAAATGATAAATTTCATGCATGCAATAAAAGATCACAAGAGCTTATTTGGAAAGCCCTATGCCAATGAAATGTTTCCAAATCAAGCTACATCATGAGAAGGGGTTGCCCCCAAAATACAATGTGATAAACAACATAAAAAGGAACATTGAGGGATCCACAAATTTGAGGTCAATACACCTCTTTGCTACAGTGATATAATAGAACTTGAAATTGATATCATTCCCTAAATACTTGTAGAACAACAAACACAATGAAGGAATGATACATAGAGAGAAGACAAACAAAATTTTGGGTCAACATGTAAGAGACCTAAATATCTCAACACTTTGCATCATCCCCAAAAGGAAAAAAGAAAAGAAAAAAAAAAGCCAAATTTTATGACATATAGAAGAATGAAGATACAAATAGAAGAATATCACGCTAGATTTTTCTCTTTGTATCCTCACACCAACAAAGTAATAAGGGTCATCCAAAGAAAACTCACAAACATAAATAAATGCTAAGGAACACAACACGAGGGATCACATCACATGCATGCAAACACAAAGAACACATAAAAAAAATACAAAGGAGTATCACACATGCGAGCCAACCTAAATCAGGTCATTCACGTCCCAACCTTGCTCATCACATAAAGAAGGTGAACAACTAGCCAAACATACAAGTATCATACTAGGAGCATGACCAGGTTCAACACATGGTGGATCACTCTCGTTAGGAGGATCATCACTATTGCCCCCATCTAAATTCATCTTCTTTGAAAATAAAACATTAATCTCATTATAAATTTGTTCATCATTTTTTGCAATTTCATCTTCATCATCCAAGTTAATCAAAATAGGAGGTTTTATGACAATTGTAGTTGAATTTCTTGTTTCACTTCTTGTTTTGGTTCTATGTCTTGTTTTGATGAAAGTTGTATCTCTTCTTGAGTTGTTTCCATAGGTGTTGGATTATCATGCATTATTTTTATTATTTCTTCCACTTGACAAGCAATAACACAATGCCTATACCTACACTCTTTAGCATTTTATTTTCTTGACCATTGGTTTCTTTTCTTCCCTTAAGGGAGGAACTGAAGGAACTAGCAGGGATTGGAAAACCACTATTTCTTTAGGTTTATACACTCGTTTTATCTTGGAGGCACAAAAGGAATTGTATACACCTAAAAATGGTCACATCACAATAGTCCGGTAATTAATTAAATATTTTTAATATTTAATTAAATTTCTGAATTCAAACTGCGTATAAATAAATCTAAATAATTTATTTATATTGTTCATTCTTTCATTTTGATTAAATAAATAAGTTTATTTAATCACTTTTCTTATCCATTTCTTAATTAATTAAATAAACATTACAATTTATTTATATTAATTATCATATAATCTTGGCTTGAATATTTTATTCAAAGAAAGATTAAATATTCTTCTCTTCCAAAAATCCATTCACAATTCCATATTTCAAATATTTGATTAAATTCTTCTAAAAGTCTATTTACAATTAAATATTCCAAATATTTAATTAATTCTTCTAAAAGTTCATGCACAATTAAATATTCCAGAATATTTAATTAAATCTTCTATAGTCCTAAAATCAAAAATCAAACTCACATGAAATTAAATAAATCTATTTATTTAATTTGGATTATCTTCAACCACCGTGAAACAAACTTCCAAAATAGAAAATTAATTTCTCTATTCCTGTGCAAACTTGTTCCCGTGGGTTGAAGACAAATCTCCATTCTTCTCTCCAACCTCCCAACATCTTCCATCTTCCTCTCAACCTCTCAATCTCTCACCATTCAAAATTACCAGACAATCTCACAGCCATTGATCTTTGCCAGCCAGGCTCTTGCCTGCAAAAAGCTATAAAAGGGACTGTTGGGTCTCTGAAAATTAAACATAGAAGCTTTCATACAGGAAAACTATAGTGAATTAGCTTTCCAACATCCATAGCCTCTAGAATCATAGCATAGCATAGTTTAGCATATTAGCATTTCATATCATGGCTTATCATCCTCATATCATAGTTTTAGAAGCATCCATAATCCACAGCCCCTGTGCATAATCTACAACCCCTGTGCATATCTGTATCAGCATTTCACTCCATCAGCATATAGGATAGAAGTACTCTCCCTTTTGCATACTCATTCTGCAGGATTGCCATTCTGAGAAGCTTTGTTTACACAATCTAAGAGCAACAACTTCAAGAGAATCACTGGAGATAGAGGACAATGGAACGACTCTGAAGAAGCTTTGTTTGTTTTCTTTGAATTTAATTTATCTTGCTTTATTTAGTTTAATGTTGCATTGGTGTGTTTATATTATTTCATATTGATACTAACATTTCCCACACACATTTTTGGCGCCCATCGTCGGGCCTTTGCCCCAAATTTTAACATCTTTTTGTAGATTTTTCTGACAGGTTATGGCTAGAAGAGCAATTCAATGCATTAAACACATTTTAGCACCCGTTCACTATTTCATAGTGCTCTTTAACACTATCATAGCGCCCATTCACCATTTCACAGCGCCTATTCATCATTTCATAGTGCCCGTTCACCATTTCGTAACACTCGTTCACCATTTCGCAGTGCCTGTTCATCATTTCGCAGCACTCATTCACCATTTCACAGTGTCGGTTATCAATTTCACAGCGCCCGTCAACAATTTCATAGTGCCCTTTACTAATTTCACAGTGATATTTTCTATAGCGCCCTTTAAGTCTGTTTTAGTGCATTTTTTTTACAAAATCTGCAAATTGTAATTTGTAAATTAGGTAGAGATTTGACTGGATCCGACGCGACCGTGGCTAGTAGGAACTTAATTGGAATGAACAAATCCTAGGATAGTCACTTAATCAAAATGAATCAATCCTAGGATAGACATGGATTTTAAAATGAATCAATCTAGGGTAGTCACTACACAATGATCTTGCAATTAGAATTGAACAATTTGCTTTTGTGAAGCAATATCTTCACTTAGAGTAGATCAATTGTGATTTGGGTTTTAAAAAGAAGATTTGTTTTCTTTTTTTGTGGCAATAGGTCTATTCTCTCCCCTTAACTAGGTGATCAAAATACCAAACTTGCCTTTTCAATTTCATGCAAATTTATTGTTTTGATTACATCCTTTAGAGAGCCTGCTCTTGTGGGAAAAAGTACTCACCCAAGAGGAACGACTCATGTGGGTTCAAGCCAAAGCCAAGCTATTCCACCCCACTATAAAATTTAAAGCAAATCTGGGGAAACCCTCTTTTGACAGTAGTGTGCATTGATAACCATCCCCAAATCCTTTATTCTAAAGGTAGGGAGGTCTCTCGAGGGAGTATATCATTTGCCGCACCGAACGGAAACCCTTACTACGAACTTAGTATAGTGGCTAACTTGTCAGTTTTCGAACATCATAATAATCACAGTGTAGGGGAGGGAAGAATATACCCCCAAGACACTCACCATATAACTGCTAAGGACTGTTTGCTCAGGGGATCCGATATCCACTTCTGTCACTCTGAGCACGTGCCAAGAAAAGAAAAAAACATGGGCGCCCTTTCGGGGGTGACACGGTTGTGTGAGTCGATGCAGTTCTAAGATGTGGGCTGTTGATTATTATGATGACCTACTTGAGTACTCAGAGTGAGTCTGTTTGATCTATCTATCATGTGTAAAACCTGTGAGAACAATTTTTGAACAACATTTTGGTCATACACTTAATGTTTAGTATAGGACTTAAACACAACTATTCTACAATTTGCTTGATGTGTTTTCAATACATTAATTCAATAAAGATCATCCAAAACTCACAATCACATTGATTACTCCCATGTTAAGAGATTGGAAATCCACAACCTTTGTTAAGAAATCCATTCCCAAACGAATCAAAAAGCCAAAGAAACCACTTAGTTACAAGAAACTATTGAAGAAAAGACGATTCTTGTACCAAAGCCGAAAGGTTTTATTTAAACATAGAACCTTTCTCCATCGATACCATGACTGTTTTAGAGGTTTCACTGATGATTATGCTGTAGAACCATTATACTCACGAGCTTTCTTTCAAAGAAGAGCCCTTTCTCAAAGGCACAACCATAGTCAGCACATTTGTTTTTGTTATATTCCCCAACTTGCAATTGAATATTCTACTTGTCCAAATCAATTTCTGCAATAGATAACTCAATCACATTAGGCATTCATCACAAAATCCATCTTTTACGAAGCTACGATCAAACTTCATAAAGTGAAAAATCATCCTTTTCTTGATATTTTGCTTAAATTCCCACCAATAGGATTTTCATCCTTTCAATTAGGGAACAACACAAGCTAAAGACTAGAAATCTTTCAAGTCATAGAATCTTCATTCTATCTTGACTTTCATAACTATCACAAATTGCACTATTTCACTCTTTTGATCAAAAGTTAGTAGAATTTGGAACAAAGCTTATGCCTGTTGTCACGAGATCTTGAAAACACATGGAAAAAGACGAAGGAGAAACTACCACAAGCAAAATGGGTGATAATAATGAGAAAGAAGAGAATGCACTTTATATAGAAGAGTTAACAGAAGAAAAGCTTCAAGAAGCAGAACAAGATCCCCAACTCCATACTCTTATGGAAAAGATTTTAGAACGAAACAAAGAAAATATTTTCTTTCATTAGCTAATCAAGGAGCTAAATTACCTTCCAATTTTGATATAGAAGGGATTAAACAGAATCCTGAAACTCCTCCTAATGATTTTAGTGCCCTTACTCAACAGATAAAAGAATTACAAGGGCAAATAAAGGAAATGCAAGGGGGTGTAACAAAGAAATATGTTTTGTATGACATATATCCTTATCCATTTGATAGGAGTCTTCAAATGATCCCTTTTCCAAAACATTGCAAAATACCTAAATTTGATAGGTATAATGGAAAAACTGACCCCATTGAACATGTGAGGGATTTTCGAAATATGAGTCTAGAATTCGCTTATGAAGATACCTACTTAATGTGATTGTTTCCACAAAGTCTGGGTGGACAATCCATGGAGTGGCTTTCCAAGATCACTCCCCCCATCAAAACCTTTGAGGAGTCGATAAATCAGTTTATATCACAATACACCTACAATATTCAACACCAGATAACCATGCTTGATCTTCGTAAAGTGAAACAAAAAGTAGGGGAATCCTTCACTACATTTTTGCAAAGGTGGAGAATATTGTTTGCATGATATTCCTGTCCTATTCCTAAAAAGGAAAAGATGGATATCTTCATCAATAGCCTAGATCAAGAATTAAGCTACAGGCTTAATCTTCATTGTCCTCCTAACTTTGAAAAATTGATTGAAAACACAATCACCATTGAAGGGGCCTTGGTTAAAAGAGGAGTGATAAAACTTGATAATCCAAGTTCATCCAACCAAAACAACAATGATAAAACAAGGTTTTGGAACATAAATAAAAATGTTGTCAATGATGGTATGGTGGATGTAAACAATCTATGAACAAGACCATCTATTTTTAACCTATCAAGTGCTCCACGAAACAATCAACAAGGAAATACCAACAAACAAAGAAACAACAATCAACAAGGATTGAATTCTAACCAAGAAAGCATGACCAATCAAAACAACAAGGATAATTGTGGTAATTTCAATAACAATCTTGGCAATACCCAAACATCAAATTTACCAAGATCTCCATTCTTTTCAAATCGACGAAACTTTACCACTTTGGGTCAATCTCTTGAGTCTGCTCTCAAGGAGCTTCTTGATAATAAGGTTATCACCTTACCACCACAAAGAGATCATGAGCCATGAGTCAAACCACCATCATGGAATGACTCGTATTATTGCAATTATCATCAATGTAAAGGTCATAGAACAAATAACTGTCAAGCCTTGCGAAATCTAGTACGATATTTAATTGACAATGACACCATTACAATTGAAGGACATCATACCAATGATGATCATCAAGCATTCAAAGATCCTTTACCAGACTATCAAAATGGGAAAGCATTAGATACCAAAGCAAAAGGCATAAATAATGTTGAAGACAACATAATTCGCCACATCTATGCAGATGATCAATGGGTTAATGTTATTAAAATCAAGGAAAAACAAGAATATCAATAGGTTAATGTGACTACAAGAGGACAAGAAAAAGTTGTTTTAAAAGGAATTTCATCTAAGGTAGCTATTCCTCCTTCAACTCATTATAATCTAGTTGATCAACTGAGAAAAACATCAACTCAAATCTCCATTTTTGAACTTCTCAAAATATCCCTCGTACACAAGAATATTTTAGAGGAAGCTCTTGTGAACACAACTGTTGACACTGATCTGGATATAAACAAATTTCAAACTATGGTGGGACATTTGTCTTCCCCCACTTGTCGTTCATTCTCCGAAAAAGATGATGCCTCCATGACACATCTGCATAATTCATCGCTTTATCTTGAAGTCATGATCCATAAACATTGAATCAGATGTGTCTTGATAGATGGAGGAGCCAGTTTATACATTTGTACCTTAAAGCTTATACATGCCTTAGGAATATCAGAAAATTCCATTGATCCAAGAAGGAAAATAACTGTCAAGGCATATGATGATGAAGAAAGAGCTTCTAAAGGACTAATAATGCTACCTATCAGAGTGGGACCTATTGTGAAAAATACATTTTGTTAGGTTCTAGATCGTGATCTTTCCCATAACATACTTTTGGGTCGCCCATGGATTCATGATATGCAAGCAATACCATCAACGTATCATCAATGCATCAAGTTTCCATATGATGGACAGGAAATAACTATACAAGCTGATTACAATAGCACCCAAACTTGTTCAAATCTTCAAGCAACTCAAGACACCTTTGTGCCACACAATAGGGAGGCTCTTATTGCTTCTTCTTCCAATCTACAAGACCAATTGCAAGAACTGACAAAAAATCTTGAGACCAAGCTACATTTCAAAGACAAAGGAGTAGGCAAATATTCGCTATCCCTTTCTACCTTACCTCCTTCTCCAAGGTCACATGGTCAGCCAACCCTATCAAATCAAAAGATCGCAATAGCCTCTATTTCCCAAGCTTCTATGCCAATCACAAAGTTTGATGGACAATTCATTAAAGCTAACACCACTGAGGAAGAAGCCGAAGATAGGGACATCCTAAGCTGGCTATACAAAGATGAAGATGAATCTCCCTTGCACATCAAGTTACCTACTGAACAATATGGCAAAGGGTATACTATCATGCAACGAATGAGCTATGAAGGAAGTGGTCCTATAGGGAAAAGAAAAGAAGGAATCATTGAGCCAATTCAACCTATTTCAATACATCCAAATGATAAAACAGGACTTAGATATGGCAAAGATACAGAGGAGTCAACTTCACAGCAAACACAACAAACTCATGAAGTAGAACCAATTTCAAATAAACCCCATGAAGATGTCACTCTCCAAAAATTTTACGGATTAGTTTTCCAATTACAGAACAGTTCAGACACTGATTCTAATGAATACAAATGGGATGATGTCTTTGATGATACATTCTTAATAGAGAAAAGGGTGAATGTCATACACAAATTTGTATCCACATTCTTACAAGGGGAGGGCTCAAGGCCTCCACTTGATTATGTTTTACACAGTGATCATGCCTCAAGTGAGGATGATTCAGATTTTAATGAGATTGATAATCGATAGGAGAATATCATCATAGACCTTATCCATCATGAAAATGACAACCATATCATGACTTTGACAGCTCAAGACCTTACCCAACCTAATGATTCCATGCCTTTAGTCTATTCGGAACTTATTGATTGGGATGATGATGCACCTATCCATATCCCTACATTCTACGATGATGAGGATATTGTAAATTTCCTTTGTTCATCTAGTCAAGAAAACAATTGTTTCATCCAAGAATCTCATAGTCAAGATTTTGATAGGGAGGGTGTCAAGTCTCTTAGCTGCAAAATAAATGAAATAAAAGATGGATCTATCAGTCAAAACCAAAAAAGGCAATGGTAGATCACAACAAGAGAAAAATAAAGAGCGAATCTGATGGTGAAAACCTTTTTGAGGCACTAAAGGATGAGAAAATTGACACTCTTCCCAAACATTATCAAGAAAGATCTTCTGTTTTGATTGAGTCCATGGAATCAATCAACATAAGTACAAAAGAGTAGCCAAAAATCTTGCAACTAGCAGCATCATTAATAGTGGAAGAAGTACAGAAATTCATAGGTTTTTTGAAGGAGAATCAAATCAATTTCACTTGGTCATATGCTGATATGCCAGGATTGGATCCTAATATGATAATGCATCATCTATCCATAAACGCAGGGGCAAAACTTGTGAAGAAAAAACTCAGAAAAATGCATCCACATGTTGCATTATTGGTTAAAGAAGAATTAAAGAAGCTTTTAGATGTTGGATTCATTCGGTCTATTGACTATGCAGAATGGATTTCCAATATCGTACCTATTTCAAAGCCAGATGGAAGGATTAGAATTTGTACAAATTTTAGGGATTTGAACAAATCATGTCCCAAAGATGACTTTCCTTTGCTAAACATAGATATGATTGTTGATTTAACTGCTGGCCATGCAATGTATTCATTGATGGATGGATTTTCAAGATATAACCAGATAGAGATTGCACCAGAGGATCAAGATAAAACAACGTTCACATGTCCTTGGGGTACCTATTGTTGGAATGTAATGCCATTTGGGTTAAAGAATGCAGGAGCAACTTATCAAAGAGCAATGACAACTATTTTCCATGACATGATGCACACCTTCATGGAAGACTATGTGGATGACTTGTTGGCTAAATCTCACACAAGAGAAGGACATTTGGAAATTTTGTCAAAGATATTTATCAAAATGGAGAAGTTCAATGTTCGACTCAATCCAAAGAAATGTGTCTTCGGCGTTAAATCTAGAAAAAATTTGGGATACATTGTTTTAGAAAAGGGCATAGAGGTTGATCCAGGAAAAGTACAAGCTATAATGGACATGCCGCCACCATGAACTATCAGTCAACTCTGATCACTGCAAGGATGCCTACAATCCATTAGGAGATTTATAGCTCAACTGGTAGACAAAAGCTTACCATTTACACATCTATTGCATAAAAATGTCCCATTCAAATGGGAGGAAAAGTGTGAAGCCGCATTTAATCATATCAAGCAATATCTCATGAATCCACCAGTCCTAATTCCACCAGTTCCAAGAAAACCACTCATACTTTACATTTCAGCAACAAAAGTATCTTTGGGAGCTCTACTAGCACAAGAGGATTCTACAGGTAAAGAAAGGGCTATATACTATATCAGCAGAACTTTAACAAGTCATGAATTGAACTACACTTTCATTGAAAAAGATTTCTTAGCAGTAGTGTTTGCTTCCCAAAAGTTGCGACACTATATGTTGGCTCATACAGTTAAGTTGATCGCCAAAATTGATCCACTAAAATACCTCTTAATCAAAGCTACCTTAATAGGAAGAATTGCAAAATGGGTAATGATCTTAAGTGAGTTTGACATTCACTATGTAGATTGAAGAGCTATAAAAGGGCAGGTTATCGCAGATCAGTTGGCCGAAGCACCTTTACAAGAAGAAAACCCAATGCACATTGAATTTCCTGATGCAAATGTCTTCACATCAACAATTCAGAAATCATGGACATTGTACTTTGATGGATCCTACACGCAACAAGGCTCGGGGGCAGGGATTCTTTTTGTCACACCTGAAGGATATACCATTCCAAAACCATATTGGTTGATGTTTCCTTGCACGAATAACATGGCTGAATATGAAGCATTGCTCATAGGAATAAAGATAGCATTGGACTGGTGGATTACAGAATTGCAAGTCTATGGTGATTCACAACTTGTCATTAATCAAATCAATGATGATTATCAAACTAAAGATGATAAGCTACTACCTTACAAGAACATCGTGGACGATTTTAAAAAGTATTTTGTGGCAATCAAGTTTTCACAAATCCCAAGGATTGATAATAAAGTTGCAGATGCAATGGCTACAATTGCTTCCTTGTTACAATTATCAGAAAATAAAAAATGGTATGAATTCTTGGTGGAACAATTGTTTTCTCCCGCCTATGATAATCCTGAGACCCAAGTCATATGCCATTTAACCGGTTCTGATTCACCCTTATATGGCAAGATTTATACCAACCTAAAAGATAGCATCTTACCTCTGGATTTATCTCGAAACCAAAAAAGGAATTTCATACGCCAATCATCCCGCTATACCTTGATCGCTGATATCCTTTACCGACGTGGTCTTGATGGTACACTCCTTCGATGTCTTGAACGTGACGAATCTGAAAAATCCTTACAAGAGGTTCATGGTGGTATTTGTGGAACTCATTCAAGTGGTTTAACTTTAGCCAAGAAACTTATTGGAATGGGATATTATTGGCCTACCATGGAGAGAGAATCTTTTATTTTTGTCAAGAAGTGTTCTAAATGCCAGATCCATGGGAATCTTATTCATGCACTTGCACAGGAACTACAGCCTTTCACTCTGACATGGCCTTTTTCTCAATGGGGACTAGATCTTGTTGGCAAAATTCATCCTTCATCATCAAATGGGCATAAATTCATCATCACGGCCACAAAGTATTTTACAAAATGGATCGAAGTTGTTCCTTTGATGACCATTTCCGGTAAACAAATCTCTTCATTCATCTTGAATTACATCATTTATAGATATGGAATTCCTAATTCTATCATTACTAATAATGGGAGGCCTTTTAAAAATCAGGATGTTGAACTTTGTAAATGGTTTCACATTCAACATAGGTTCTCTACACCTTATTATCCACAAGGAAATGGTCAAGCAGAAGCTTCAAACAAAACAATCTTGAAGATCTTGAAGAAGACGGTAAATGATGCCAGTTGTGATTGGCATGTTCAGTTAAATCTAGCATTGTGGGCATACAGAACCAGCATTCGAACACCAACAGGAGCTACCCTATATGCCTTGGTATATGGAGCAGAAGTGGTCTTACCATTAGAGGTTGAAACACCTTCACTAAGGGTCTCACTCAAAGGCTTGATGAATGATGAAGACTACTGAGTATCTTGTCTGCAAGAGCTTGAATTGTTAGATGAAAGACATCAACATGTAGCTGATCATTTGAAGGGTTATCAATAGATTATGTCCCGTAGCTACAATCACAGAGTTAAACAATGGACATTTCAAGTGGGTGACTTAGTCTTGAGAGAAAATCCACGCAATCAGCAAGACAGATAAAAGAAAGGAAAATTTGAACCAAATTGGCTTGGTCCATTTGTCATCATTGCAGCATACGGTTATGGAGCATATCAGTTATCTACGTCAGAAGGGGACCTGTTTAAAGAGTCGATCAACAACATTCATCTGAAGAAGTTCTATGTCTGAATCATCAAAACCTAAAAATTAAAAAAAAATCAGAAAAAGTCTTGAAAAAATTCCAAAAAAATCATAAAAAGTGCTGAAATTTTTTCAAAAAGATCAGAAAAAGTTTTGAAAAAATCCATAAAAATCAGAAAAGTCTTGAAAAAGTGCAATAAAAACAAGTGGTGAAAACCTGGCAAACAAGCGCTATTTGTGATCAAAATGGGCTCCTTTATCTATTAGCTTATGTCTTGCATTCGCATAACAACATCATCTATCCATATCTTTCATTTGTACATATCTATCATATCCATATCATGCAATGGGAATCCTTGTGTTTCATCATGACTTGATGAAATTTGTACATATCCATCATATTCAAGTTGTGTTTACACTAGGGGCAGAAAAACAGACTGAGATAAGACAAGGGCAACAAGCTTTTAAAACATCACAAAAGAACAAATGATAGTTTGAAAAAATGCAACATACATTGACGCATCAAATCAACCACAACACCAAAACGATCACTCAATGCCAATGACATCAAACAATATGGTCAAAACAACGATAATCGAAAGACAAACATCAATGTTGATAACCAAGTTGGATGATCTTAATCTGAATAATGTTTGGAATAATTTAGGCAAAATTTGAATTGTTGGTTGATTTTCTATCATATCTCTAGAGCAATTTGATGATGGATTGAACTAGAAAAGCAAGGAAGGAGTATGATTTTTCTTTGTCTATTGTTTGTGAGGAAATCATTAGTACTATGCAAATTGGTCACGAGACATGCTCTACTACGTATCATTGATGACATTTCAGAATTTGCATAGGAAACAGGTTAACTCTTGTCTATTTATGCAAGCAATACTTAGGTCATCTCGGTTCAATTATACCTAGATGCTTGTATTATCTTGCTATATCAAAAATCATGAAAGCAATACTTAGGTCATCACTGGTGCTAACATACCCTTTGATGCTTGTATTAACTTTCAACATTTCAATGCTCTATGATGACACAAAAAGCACAAATAAGCTCTCATAATGGCAATATTGTATAGATACCCTGCATGGTTAGTATAGATTGCATTCATTTTAAAATTTACATTTTGCATTTATCAATTTTTCCAAAAGCTGGCAAAGTATCAAATGTTTCATGTCTTTCCACTAAAATGACTGAGTACATTTTGACATTCAAAAAAATATCATTTCATACATTTTTCATACATATTTGCATCAGAAAATCATAAAAAAAAAATCATACATCATAATCAAAAACATTCATAGGCATCCATCATTTCATATTCATATTCATAATCATTCATCAATAGATTGCAATCATATCATGGACATTGCACTTTCATAAATCATATCTTACACATCATGCATATATAGAAAATCGATGCACTCATCATAAATCATCGCTACATATCATATATCTCAAAAATGAATGTCAAAATGTACAAAGATGTCAACTATGTATGACATAACATCATCAAAAATGGGATGATATCAGTGTGTATACAAATGTCTCATAATGATAAAACATCATACAAAAAGCACTATGCAGTGCTATCCTCTGATGGTGCTGGTCTGGGACCTGTCCCACCTACACCTGATGGACCTACTCCACCTGCCCCTAATGATCCTCCTGGCGGTAATGGCTGTGATACACCCTTGCTCATAGCCCGAGAATGACTATGTGTAGATCGAGACTATGTATAACTCACTCTCTGCTCAGGTGGCACTATATCATGATACCTGATCCTATAGAATTCTGCTTCCCGGATGGCTCTGGTCAACTCTCTTGTCATGCTATCACCTGTTGCTGCTCTATGAAGACTCTTAGCTAGAGTTATGGCCTCCTCACCCTATCATCGAGTTGTATCTCTCTCGGTCATCACTGATGTCAGTTGTCCTTGTAACTGTGTAGCTAAGGTCTATGCTTGTAATAACTAACTCTGCAAACTCTGCACCCTACCTTGCAAGGTTGCTATCTAACTTGATGATGCTGGATCTACAGAAGATGACGGAGCTATCTGTCTCATCCATGATCCACCTCTGCCACCTCTACCTCTACCTCTACCCCCACTACTATCACCCCCACTCTCCTCATCATTGCTATCTCCATCATCATCTGACTCATCATCATCCTCCTCAAAATCATCACTCTCTACAGCTGCCTCTCGCTGTCGCCTATGACCAGCTATCTGTGGTCTCTCCTTTGCAATAGGGATAGGCTCATCAGGATCAAATAATTGTGGCACAGGATGATCCAACACATACTGACCATACTCTATCATCATACCTCTGTCAAGAATATCAGGTCTATAGTCCCAAATATGAGCTCCCAACTGGTAAACTCTACCACCGCTGCATCATATGAAATCTGGGGACCCCACACTGTGACCTCCTACTGTCGACATGTATAAATAGCAGAACCCATGGGCATACCCTGAGGCTGACCAAACTGTCGACACACCTGACCAACAAGAAACCTCTCAATAATCCTAGGTGTCCGGCCAATAAGATATCTGGCGGTAAACACATAGGGCATCTCCCTAGTATCCTCTGGCCATCCCTCACAATCTACATAAGGTCACCAGCAAAATGTATCTAGATCATCTAGAAGACACTGCCAATGATCTAATTTACCTATCCTTAGCTGAGTAATGATATCTGCATATCTGAATATGTATGGCCGACTAGCTGGCTGTCATCCTCAAGTCAATGGTTGCATGATAGCAAAATGCTCCCATGTCCATATCTGCAATAGTGAACAACCAACTGCAAAACTACGACCTCTGCCATATACAATGTGATGTAGCTCATCATACAAATGTGCAAGCATGCACGATCCCCAAGCATAACGTGTGCCCTGCATCACCATCCTCTCAAGTACACGACCCCATTCTACTGCAAAGCCCTTCGACCTATGGTCGGGGCACAACACACCTCCAATAAAGCCTGAAAGTATAGAGGGCAAGGGCACATATGAATCTGCAATCTCACCCCATGGAATGAAATATCCAGCAATATGATCATATCTGAAAATCCTCCTCAAAGCATTAGTGCCTCCCACCTCTCGGCCATCAAACCTCACTATCTCCCCCATCATTGGGATCCTCAAGATACGGTACACGTCCTTAGGAGTCACAGTAATCTCTCCTGTCACCAAGTGAAAGGTGTTTGTGTCGCTGTGCCACCTCTCTGCAAGTGCTGTCAATAGACCTCTGTTGAGGCGCACCTCAGGCATGTCAAGCAACGAGGTCAATCCACATGCCTCGATCACATCTCGATCTGCCTGCACAAGCTGCAGAATCAAAATCCATGTCCTCGAGAATGTCTCCCGTAGCTGCAAAACGCCCAATCTCTCCTATTGAATAGGATGAGAACATCAAGACCAAACAATATCAAAATCAATTCATCACGACAAATCAATCAAATCTCAGTGCAAATTTATCAAATCCTGTTTTTTTTTAACAACTTTAGAAGCAAACTTATCAAATCAACATATTTCTTTTTCATCTTCATGAAAGCAAATTTATCACAATCCTATTTGTTTTTAACAACTTTAGAAGCAAACTTATCAAATCAACCTATTTTTTTTCATCTTCATGAAAACAAATTTATCATAATCCTGTTCGCTTTTAACAACTTTAGAAGCAAACTTATCAAAAAACTGTTTGTTTTTAACAACTTTAAAAGAAAATTTATCGACTACTATTTGTTTTCCAACAACCTTGGGAACAAATTGATCACACCAAACAACATCAAATCATGGGTGCTACAGCAATCCTACTGGGCGCTACAGAAATCCTAATGGGCGCTACAAGATCCTGGGCACTACAAAACACCTGATGGGCGCTACAAAAAGTCTAATAGGTGCTATAGAATCATAGGCGCTATGAAAATCATAATGGGCGCTATAAAAAGCATAAAGAGTGCTAAAAGAATGTGTAAAGCTACACAAAGGTTGGGAAACATGCTTTGAAAGGAAAATTTTCAAATCACAAAAGTTTAATAGGGTACATACCACGGGTCCATAGTGCGCTGGCCGTTGATGTCGTCGGATGCGCTCAAAACGATGCTAGTGGATAGGAAGTTCCATCTTTCTCACTCTAGAGCTCAAAAATTACAATTTTTACTAGGTTAAAATGGGAAAATGACATGGAAAATGACATTTTTAACCTATTTAAAGGCAAAATTGGGGCATTTTATCACATTTTGTCACAGTAGGGGCAATTTAGGTCATCAATTTTTCATCTCACATCTTTTCATGTCAATTTATTAATATCATCATTTTCGAATGATGAATCGACATCTTCAAAAATCATAAAAATCAAAAAAATTCAAAAAATCCAAAAATTCATAAAAATAAAAAAACTTCAAAAGCTTATCGATTCATCGTTTGCAGGGGCATATACCTG
This sequence comes from Sequoia sempervirens, assembly GCA_007258455.2. Lineage (NCBI taxonomy): Eukaryota > Viridiplantae > Streptophyta > Pinopsida > Cupressales > Cupressaceae > Sequoia > Sequoia sempervirens. The sequence continues at coordinate 78,774 of VDFB02342131.1, forward strand.
TCAACATTCGACAATCAACATCTTGGGAAAATTTCAAGATTCTTTGAAGCAATGCATAAAACACATCACTTCAAAGAGGGGCAAAATGTATACACCTAAAAATGGTCACATCACAATTGTCTGGTAATTAATTAAATATTTTTAATATTTAATTAAATCTCTGAATTCAATATGGGTATAAATAAATCTAAATAATTTATTTATATTGTTCATTCTTTCATTTCAATTAAATAAATAAGTTTATTTAATCACTTTTCTTATCCATTTCTTAATTAATTAAATAAACATTACAATTTATTTATATTAATTATCATATAATCTTGGCTTGAATATTTTATTCAAAGAAAGATTAAATATTCTTCTCTTCCAAAAATCCATTCACAATTCCATATTTCAAATATTTGATTAAATTCTTCTAAAGGTTTATTTACAATTAAATATTCCAAATATTTAATTAATTCTTCTAAAAGTTCATGCACAATTAAATATTCCAAAATATTTAATTAAATCTTCTATAGTCCTAAAATCAAAAATCAAACTCACATGAAATTAAATAAATCTATTTATTTAATTTGGATTATCTTCAATAACCGTGAAACAAACTTCCAAAACAGAAAATTAATTTCTCTGTTCCTGTGCAAGCTTGTTCCCGTGGGTTGAAGACAAATCTCCATTCTTCTCTCCAACCTCCCAACATCTTCCATCTTCCTCTCAACCTCTCAATCTCTCACTCAAAATTACCAGATAATCTCACAACCATTGATCTTTGCCAGCCAGGCTCTTTCCTACAAAAAGCTATAAAAGGGACTGTCGGGTCTCTGAAAAACATAGAAGCTTTCATACAGGAAAACTATAGTCAATTAGCTTTCCAGCATCCATAGCCTTTAGAATCATAGCATAGCATAGTTTAGCATATTAGCATTCCATATCATGGCTTATCATCCTCATATCATAGTTTTAGAAGCATCCATAATCCACAGCCCCTGTGCATAATCTACAACCCCTATGCATATCCATATCAGCATTTCACTCCATTAGCATATAGGATAGAAGTACTCTCCCTTTTGCATACTTGTTCTACAGGATTACCATTCTAAGAAGCTTTGTTTACACAATCTAAGAGCAGCAGCTTCAAGAGAATCACTGGAGATAGAGGACAATGGAACGACTCTGAAGAAGCTTTGTTTGTTTTCTTTGAATTCAATTTATCTTGCTTTCTTTAATTTAATGTTGCATTGGTGTGTTTATATTGTTTCATATTGATACTAACATTTCCCACACACATGAATCATTTTATTGTCTCTTTTTTTTTTTTTTAGGATATGGGTGGAGGAACTGCATAATACTTTCCTTGGTTACTTGGAAGGGTCTTAGCTTTTGGAATAGGTTCATCCATAACATTTGGGGGAGAAGGAACAACCATGGACCTACCATTTTCAAGAATATTTCTAAGAGATAACTTTGCCATGTGCTTTGCCTTAAAATTTTGGTATGACTTGAAAAATAAATCTTCACAAGGCTTTATAGGTTTCATAGGTTGAGGCTAAAAGAAATCCAATGAAAGGTTCTCATGGGAAGAAAAAGGATTAAACTCACTATGATGCACTGTAAATATTTCATTTCCAAAGGGGAACTTTATGCACTTGTGAATAACCAATGGGACAACATTCATGGAGTGTAGCCATGAGTACCCTAGCTTCACACAAAATTGGTCTGACGTTAGGATGATGAAGAATGATATATCTAATTGTTTCGATCTAACTTTAAGAGGAAGAGTGATTGAACCAATCGCAGGGAAAGAAAAACCATGTTATGAGTTTTCAACCATGATTTTGATTGTTCATAAGAATCTTGATAAAGCTCTTGCACATGTAAGAATTCCGCAGTGATCACACTCTCTACACACACAGCATCAATGAGTATTCCTTGCATAGTTTTTTCATTAATATGATTGGTAATTTAAAGAAGACCATCGGATGAATGTCTAGGTGCATCACTATTGGTGAAAGCAATGGATTGGGTATCATAGTGGTTTGTCCCTTATGAGGTTGAACATCTACAAAACCAACCATTTCTTGTAGACCATCCTCATTATCATTATAATTATCATTCATGTTGTTAGTTGTATCAACATTCATCTCATCATTCTTAACATCACAAACTTGCAAAAAGTTGGTTGAATTATTAGGCATTGGGTTGGTAAATACTTACAAATTTTGGTTAGGAAGGGCAACAAACTTATTTCCTTGGTCATTAAGGCTACCCAATTGGATGTGATTATAAGCAATGAGGTCTTGCACTTGATGTTTAAGATGCATGCATTGTTTTGTATCATGTCCACTTGTGTGGTGATATTGAAAAAAGGCATTGGGATTAAAACTTGGAGGTATAGGTTTGGTTGTGTCCACAGGTCTAATCGAAGGCAAGAAAATTAAATTCTTACTCAAAATTTTCAACATGATTGAATAGAGCGAATCAAGTAATGGGGTAAATTTTCTATTTTTCCCTAAATTGATATGAGGTTGAACTTATGGCAGCAACTTGAGGTTCAACATGGTTGATTGTTTGAGATGGATTTATCTTGATAAAGTTCTTGTTTAGCATCTTAAATGGTTGGTAGTTATTTTGAGGTACAAATTCAAACTTTTTAGTATGAGCCGATGAAGATGCTTCTTCATATTGACTAATCAAATTTTGATAATCACAAAGATCCATACACAAATGTATGAAGGATGGAAATTTCATCAATAAGATTTTATCCCTTATTTTAGTTTCCAAGTTGTCAATGAACATTCTTTGGATATCTGTATTAGGAAGAATAAGTTTTATCTATGTCATAACTCAATTTTTAATTGAATTTAAATTATAATTTGAAAGAAAATTCTAATATTTTGGAAAATATTGAAAGAAGTTGACTATCATTGACTATGTGATCTTTTGAATTATGTTATATTTTATCAAGATTGAACGTTAATGATGAACTATTTAAGTGCAAGTGTGTGCAATTACAGGATGATAGGTTGAAGGATGAGAACACAATTGAAGTAGGATCATTTAGCTAGATTGAACGATAAGCTTGATGGAATTTGGGTGCACACACCACAAAATGGCATGAAAAATGCATTTCAAATTCATATAGGGGAATTATATTAATATGACTTGAAATGACTCAGTGATTGAAAAGATGTACTTGTGAAATGTAATACATGTGAAATTCTTATTTAATTTTCTATCTTGATTACGTGTTTGAGAATTTTTTTTTAATTCAAGGGGTAAACGCTTTTGACCGAAGCTATGAACTGGATACAACCATTCAACAATACTACCCCAACGGGGTTTGAACCTTGGTGGCAAGAACAACAATGCCACCTATAAACCATCACACTATGCCAATACCGGCATGCATTTGAGAATTTAAAAGAAAACAATATTGTGACTTAACATGTAAATGAATGTATGTATTTCACAAAGGCTTATTTAAAGGATAAAAAAAGCCACTGTATTTAAACATTTTTGTTTAAAATGAAAACAAAAGTTCATTCTTATTTAAACGTTGAATATGAACATGAAAACATCTATATACAAAGACACACACACACACATATATATATATATTGAAGATCGTGCATATGATAGTGAATGTATTTGAATATCAAAATATATAAGTATATATATAGTATATATATATATCTATGTATATATATAGTATATATATCTATGTGTATATATAGTATATATATACATATATATTTTTATTTCTTATCAATTGAATTTAGAATTGAAGTTATCACTATTGTAATGATATAATTTAAACAAAACATGAGAAAATCTCATGAGGTCATGGCCTATACTTAATTTAAGGAAATATTCAAATTTCAACTAGCGGGGGTGGCCGAATTAATGAGATTTATGAATGAAACATCCATAAAATTTTGAATTAGTAAAGGGAAACATGCAATTTCTAATTTGGTAACATAAAGAATACAGTGAAGAAATCGGCAAGGGTTCGAAGGTGGCATCAAGAAAATCAGGAAAGAGGCAAGTAGTGGCATCGACTCACTGGGAAAAAGTAGGGGACGAGCCAAGAAAAGTCGTGAATAGAGGTAATCTCTTGTTTGTTGTCAATTATGAGTGATTTTCATTGCTAGTTATTGGAAACCATCATTTTTCCTTCTTAGATGTCAACTTTATTCAATTCCATATGATACCCATTCTCTGCATTATCGCTACTTGTTTTGTACCAGAGAAAATGTACCATAACTTTGCATTTCCCTTCATTGGCATCATTGACTAATCATAGGTATGTCGTGTATGCATTCCTCATATCGCCACAATCTTATTGTCATGCATGTATGATATTACCCATTTCAAGGGTAATCAGATGAAATCCGATTACTGAAATAATTGTTTGCTTGAACACTATAGTATCGTCATCATTTCCCTTTAGAGAGAAATCTATATATTTTATTGTGTTGTTATATTCTTAAAATTTAGTGATGTTTATTTTACTATCAGCTATACCAAGCAACTGGAAAGCTCAAAATGGGGTGTGATGGTTGCTTCCATCATTGATAGGAACAATGACATAATCTCATGTCATTAAATATGGTTGATGCATGTTCTCCTCGAATATTGGGGGAACAAACACATTCTTTTATTTTATTATGTGGCATTGATCCTTAAGATCAATCACAGTCTTTTGATGCTCATGAATTTATTTTCACCCTAAAACGATTCTCCACACTCTTTGCATGTTGAGACGCACTCACATAATGACTTTACTAGACTGTATTTTTTTGCACCAATCGTTCATAGAACAATATTAAGAATATGTTCATTGAACGATTGTCAAATTGGTAAGCCAACTATTGGCCTTTCTTAAGATTTGACCAATGTTTTGATGACAATAAGAACCTAACAATATATGGCTGCTAGTCATTCTTAGAATGACTATAACTCAAACTCAAATCCATTACAGTCACTCTTATATTTTGAGTCTCTTTGGAGACATTCGCAAAAATTGATCCAATGGGTAAGCGATTGGAAATGATAAAAATGTCATTCAATTTTCATCAATTGCACCCAAGGACATTAGTATTGTTTAATTTTTGGCTTAAACAAAATGATAAAGCATTGATGTTCACATAGTAAATAGTTAGCTTGAAACTGATAAAAGGGTCATATTGTCACGGTATTTTGTGAACTTTTGTTTGGAGTTAAATAGCTTTGTATTGCTATGAAAAGTATTGTTGAATTATAAAATAGTATTTGAATTACTACGAATAGTATTGAATAGTGATAAACAACATTTTTTTGTAATGAACAACATCATTCTATTATAAACAGTATGTGTTTATTTGTAAACAACAATGCTTTATTATAAAATGTAATTGTTTAGCTATAAATAGCATCATTCTATTATTAATAGTATGTGTTTATTTGTAAACAACATTGTTTTGTTATAAACTGTAATTGCTTAGCTATAAACAACATCGTTCTATTATAAATAGTATTTTTTTAGTTGCAAACAACATCATTGTGATTACCACAACTTGGTTGATACAAATGACATAATGGTATGTGGGAAAACTGTTGAATAGAATCATTCTTAAGATTCTTTTACTTGTTGTAATCTGACAATGATAGGTCAATCTAAAACATTATTTGAATGCTAGCAATTTGACTTATTGGTTTTTATTTCAGAATGTATACACAAATTTATAACTTAAGTAGGCACATATATGTGTATGCACATAGACCTTCGTCTATGTACATACACATACTTGTGACATACCTTTTTTTGTTACTAATTGAATTCATTTTTTAATGAATAATGATTTCTTGAATGTAATCATGGGTCATGTGTATGATATGACTGAATAATGTATTGACCAATTCCATTTTAATCTTTTTTTTTATTATTTGTTTAATGAGGAAATAAGTAGATGGAATTACTTTTTCATAAGATATGTGTGTAAATAATATTCTCTTACTTGAGTAGAACAACTCCCAAGTAGACTAGAGCACCTCAGTGTAGATGCTGCTAGAGGATAGATAGTTGTTATGGAATGATTGTGTTGTAGAAAGTTACATTCCGGGATGGGTGCCAAAATGGAGTTTAGAGAGTATATTTTTTTGCTTTTACCAAAACCTATTGTTTGTTGTTGCAACATTATTCTTCTACTTTTCCAAACAATTAGTTCATTATGTATGTATGGACTTTGTGATAACATTCTCCACCATTCGTAGTATAGATATTGCATTTTTCTAACTCATAGATAGAGATGGATGTTGATGTTTGGGCACTCACTAGATTCCACCTTGTAGATTATTCTCTTGCTAAACTTTTTGTGCAGGTTTGGGTATTCTTCAAGTTGGAAGAATTTTGGGGAAGTGGAAACTTCGTGGTTGGGGGGTAAAGTGCTTCAACCATGTTCTCGTCCACCAATGGAGGTGAGTGTCAAGAGGAAACCTTGGATGTTTACAAAACTATCTTGGTCTATGATGTAACTTTGATGTAACCTTGATGTAAAATTTGTATATTGTATTGACTTTGTGGCCTATGAGCCAAGTCAATGTGGATATTGTAATTGACATTGAAATTCAATATATATACATATTTGACTAATTTTAATTAGACATGTGTTGCTATGATTGACAATAGTTACTTAGTTATGTCTTTTTAAATTGAATATATTCATAATGTCATTTGCAATAATATAAATTAAGTATTAATTTAGAATTGGTTATTACATGTGGTATCAAAGCCTAGGGTTCAACTCTAGGCCTTTGAGTCTACCATAGCCAAGAATAGGGGATAGATGACCCTTGACCAAATTTAGTTAGAATTCATTGAACCTGGATTAAATGCAGGTATCTGAAGGTCTAAGGAAAAATGAAAGAAAGGGAAGATCATTAAGACCTCAAACAAGAAAAACGTAATGGAAGAAAACTCTAAGATTGAGGTTCAACCCAAGATTCCCGATGAGGAGACTCTAGCTCAAGCGCTCACATGACTTAAGCTAGAGAGAGGCAAGAAGATTGAGGAGAAGTGAACACTTAAGATCAAGAAGCTTTCTGTAATCAGAGATTGGCCTCTAGGGTGTGGACCAAACACACCCTTGTTAACTAAGGAGGAAAAGGAGAGCCTATGTGCTCAACCATTCTCTTTTGAGAAATTTGATGTAAATTCTGATGAGGACCCAACGGAGTGTCCTCTCTCTAATAATGAGAAAACTAACTAATGTAACAATAATCTATTGGTGGTGATTTTGGCACCATAACAATGCTAAACAAAGTATTGCTACTTGGATTCTCTTGAAAGGGAAAGGCAGCACATGGATGCCTTAGCTCCCAAGGTCTTGGTAGTTGGGTCTCAACTATGCTGATGTTACTCAATGGTCAATGCAATAGTAATATTCAAGGGGCCTACTGGTGTTGGGCTTCTAGGTTGCTCCAAGATCAAACATGAAATAAATCCTATACTAACCAGGGGTTTTAAAGAAATATAAAAAGATAGACCAGGGTTTTGAAATAGAAAAGAACAATAATTCATCCAACCTTAACCAGACTTTGCTAACTTCAAGGAATTTATAAACTAAAACTGCAGAACAAAATTAACTTGTGATCAACACACAGTATCATTCATTCACAATGCTGATTTTAACAATTGATTATAAACTATCATTTAAGTAGAACATAAAATTCAATTTCATTCTTTGAAAGCCTTCAAAATCAAATGATTAACTTTGAGATAAATACCGTTCTAGAACATAATATGAAATGGATTCGAATCTGGTTGTTTCTACTGTGGGTTAGATAGATAAGCAACATTTATAAATCTGGCACAATCACCAGTGTACAGAAAACCTGTATCTTCAGATTGCTTCCATCTACACTAGGAAAACTTTGAAAATACATTACCATCTGTACCAAAATCTAACTACTAACCAAGAAAATAAGAGAAGCTCTCATTACTCATAATCAAGAGGCAACTCTTTCTCCTTCTACTAGCTGACTAACTTCTAACAGTTCTAACTCTAAAACAGTACTCTAAACCTAGAAATTCTAATCTAGAAGTCCCGTAACACTAAAATTCTGGCACCCTTTACAAAGAGGCAAGAATGCCATATATACATCCCCTCCCAAGAAGAATGTCGGCGCCTGTTTTTAGGGTTTACAAAATATCTCATTGTGCTAGAGAGTCGATGCCTAGATCTTTAACAAAAGTCGACTCTGCAATAAATTCAAATCCTTGCTATCTCATGTCAGTGAAGATTGCCTCCTGGAAAGGTCTGTAGATCTTTTACAGCTACTGCACTTATTTATAGCCTCTGTGTCCATTTTTGAAATCCAACAGAGCTGCTTTGAGTGCCCCAAAATATCACCATTAATGCCGAGCTACCCATGTCAGTAGATACCAGTTGTCCATTTGACTCACGGCGTTATCTTCTTCCTTCTACGCTCCTCCCACTCTAGATCTTCTCTTCTGCAAGTTCGTCGGTGTAGCATGGGCCAGTCGGTGAGAGGTTCTGGCAAGCCATAGAGATCATACCGATCTCACAGGTTGCCTCGGCAAGACAGCTTCCTCTCAGCCAGATGAGTTGGAAAAATCACGTCCTCCCATTGAGCTCTATTTCTTTCAGTGGGCCCCTCTTTCAGTTGGTAAGACATCCACCTTCGGCAAGACGTCATGGAGGGCACCAAGAGCTACAACGATTTTGTTCCTTCGTTAGCGGATTCACTGCTATCGGCAAGACCAATACTAGTCGGGAAGATGCTTCAGCAAGCTCAAAGTGTCACACCGAGGGCACAAAACATGTCGGCGAGACCCCATTGGGTCGGCAAGACCTGATGTTGAGATCCCCAAGAAATATCCTCATGCACATGACCTGATCCTACAAAACAAGGTCTTCGTTAGAACAATACATTAATATCATGCTTTTACCAAAAAGAAACCTAACTCCGGTAGAGGCGAAGCCAACACAGGCATGGGAAGCAAAATTTAAACAAGTCCCAGTGGAACCGGGACCGGGACAAGACATGACTCAGAAATGACATCCCCCGCCCTTAAAATTGGCAGGGGCGGAAGAAAACTGGAGTCGGGGCGGGAATGAGCCAGGAAAATAATCAACATTTGCGAGTTCATAGCCCATCCTGGATCCGCGTCCGCAAGAAAACCAAAATATCAAAGGATGAAAAAAAAACACCGGCAGAGCCGGAGCAGAGCAATGAACAAGGCATAAGCAGGGTTGGAACCAAAAATCTGAACTAGAAACTTCTCCAAATTTTGGGTTAGGATTCTATTCCGAACCTGCCTCCAACATCATCCAAAAGAAGAGGAAGAAAGGAATAGAAAGAGAATGAGGAAAGGGGGAGGACAACCCCATGACCATGCAAAAAGAAACAAAATGAAAAGAACGAGACTAGTGGAACAATGCGAACAGGCGCGCAAGGGAGAGAAGACCAAAGCGGCGGGACCAGGGCCGGGGAAGGAAAAAAACGGAGCTTGGAAGAAGTTCCATGTTCGGAATCCATTCCGGTTTTGGGTCCGCCAAAACACATGAAACAAAATGCCCAAGGCTGAAAAGAAAACAACTAAGGCAAAGGACACAAACCGACAAAGACGAACGAAGAGAAAAGAAAAGGCGGGGTCAGACCTGGGACGAGACCAAAAATGAGGAACTTGAGGAAGTTCAACATTCTGAACCGGGCTCGGACATGACTCCGACAAAGAACAAAAGAAACGAAAACTAAGGTCTATTGGAACTGGAACTGGAACTAGGGTTGGAACAAGACCCGAACTTAGAAGTAATTTCTAAGTCCGGTATTGGTCCTGATTTCGCCTCCAACAGTCTACTTTGAAAGTAAAATGCCTAAGGCAGAAAACCAAAGGCCAAAGGGAAAAGACAAAGGGGGACCTATTTTATTCTAGAATAAAATGGGGTGGGTTATGCAAGGCATAACATAATCCTTTGTAAATATGGATATATTGACCCACATTTAATATAAATAAAACAAGATGATATTTTTGGTGTATTCAAATGAAGAACTCCAAAATATGTTTATTGTGCATGAATGTGTATGTCTTCCATGAATGAGGGATATATTCATGAGTATGTAATGTGATGTAGAATAAGAATGCTTATTCATAGATCCCAACGTTAAGTTATGATAGACATGAAATGTGATACAGGTTGAGTGTGAGTCAACATGGTGACCACCAGGCAAGAGACAAGTGATAGTGGGTCAGACAATGGACCAAACAAGAGGCTAGAATAGATACTAGAGCTTCTGAACAAGCAAGAGGCTCGTATGGACCACATAGAACATGAGGTTCAAGTGACACATAAGGATTGGGTTCACAGGAATGCAAAAGTAAATCAAGGGAATGATGATCTAGGAGAAGGCCCTCAAGGCTGAATTGAGGAAGAACTAGGAAAAGATCTCAAAAGAGTAACACTGCCTAAGTTTTATTATAAGACTATTGGAGCAGGAGCAGAGGCATGGATCATTGAAATGGAAAAATACTTTGGACTCCATAACCTATCTGATTAGACAAAAGTGACATGGGCTACATATTAGCTTTCAGGTGAAGCAGCTACTTTGTGGGACAATGAAAAGTTAGAAAAGAATCTGCATCACACTGAAATTACTTGGGAACTCTTCCTCCAATATTTTAGGAAGAGATGGTTACTGTAGACACGTAAAATGTACATGTACTTGATCTAGATCTACTAACATCGCTTCATCCTGAATTATCCCTCTATCTAACTATTTAATCAAATAGCTTTATTTGATTAAAGTCATCATAATTTCCCTTTTAATTAAATAAATCCCTCGATTTAATTAAATCATCGTCTCTATGTAATTAGCTAGGTCATTTCATCTTCCTATCTTTATTTAATTAAATAATCCATATTATTTGATTAAATCTCTAAAGTTCATCTAATTAAATTAAATAAATCAAACATTTATCTAATTTAATCTAACATCCCCCCTTTGGTTAAATAAATCAAAATATTTATTTAACTAAGTCTAAATCATCCTTTTCTCATTTTGAGTTATTTAAATCCTAAAATCTAAGTCAAAATGGTCAAATTAGCTAAATATCCTTTAAATTAATCAAATCTTGATTAATTTAATCCTAATCACTCAAATCCTCTAGATTTTCCAACTTGCACATGAAAATCAATTTAATTGTTTTATAAATCATCCATTTTCATTCAAAAAAGGCATCCAAGTGGGAATATTCCTCAAATTTGAAATCTCCCCCCAAAATGACTTGTCCATCCAACAAAGCATTTAAAGCTCTTACTTACATGTCTCCCACTTGGAATTTAACTCATCTTTCATCCCCCCTAAACATGTCATCTCATCAAATTCAAATTTCAAACTTTCACATTGATCAAAATGTGCTCATCCTCCATCCATTCACAAGGTGACATGTGGCTTCTTCTCATTTGTTGAAGATTAGTTCCACATTGCTCTAGTTTGAACATTCATCCTTCAATCTCATCTATAAATAAAGAGGTTCATCCTTCATTAGATCATCCACAATTTGAGTAAACTTACTATACTCAAATACATCTTCAAGCATTTGCAAGATTCATCCATCCATAGCTAGGTTATGCAGGTTTTTCATCATGGAGCACATTTGAATCTTCATAAAGTGGATCAGTCTTCATCATCAATCAAAATTTCATCATTGGAGTTGGGAAAGAGAAAATTTTCACATCAAATTGGCACCAATACCCTCAAGAGATTAGGAGTTTGCTTGCTTTAGAATAGATTTTGATAGGCTTTCAAGTTTCATTGTGTTCATTACATTTTCTATCTCTTTTGCTATTCAAATGAATTTCTTGAGGAATCCTTGTTCTTGCTTGCATTTGATCTTATTATTGTGTTCATTTGTTGTGTTCTTGCAGGTATAGGATCTAGAGTTCACATTTTGGCACTAGAAGGAGGGCAATCTCACATTCCAATCACGCTTTTTGTCAAAATTACCATTTTTGTTTGTTTATAAGAAACAGTGCCACTCATAGTCCAGCAGGGTTATATAGAACTGCTCTAGAATCAAATTGCACTACTAGAAACAAACTACACTGCTCAAAACTTCAAACTACACCACTCACAGTCCAGCGAGGCCATATAGAACCGCCCACAGTCCAGCGGGGCTATACAGAACTGCTCTAGAATCAAACTACACTAATGGAAACAAACTGCACCGCTCAAAAATCAAACTGCACTACTGGAGTCTCCAGCGTCACCATATAGCGCTGCTTCAAAATCAAACAGAGCCGCCATCACAAGCAGAACCACTTGATTTTCTTACTTTTTCATGCAAACTTAAAATGGCCATATCTTGGTCATTTTTTGGTCTTTTCAAAGATTTTTTTTTTAAAATGGCGTAGAATTTCATAATCTATCTGATGGTGTAGGTTATTATCAACTTTTATAGAGTTAAAATTTTCAAATTTTTATTTAATGTCAAATCATAATGAAACTTGGTCTAACTTTTAGGGTTTGTATGTTCAATCATCTATATAACTCTCATATCTTCTTGTTTCTTGATTTCATTTAACATTTGGAGCTTGTGTTGCAGGTTTTGAAGTATAAGAGAGCATGAAATTCAAAGAAAAGTCATTATTACATCATTGTAACAAGTGTTTTTAAACACTTTGGGAAGAAATTATAATCCCTCTTCTAAGGATTTGTTATCTTTCAAGCTTTTAGAATCCACTAATTTCGTTTGGGCTTTAAAAAGAACCCTTTTCAATTTTTGCAAAGGTTTAAAATGAACATTAGGAATACAAATTACTAGAGTTTTTTTTTTGGTTAACAATTGAACAAAATAACTCTCATTTGTCTTTTTGGTGCTTTAAAAAGAATTCATAATTGCTTTGAGGGTTTTTTAAATGAACATATGCTATCTTGTTTTGTGAGGGCTTACTTAAACTAACTTCATTGAAAAAGGCCGTATGCACTTCTCTTGCGCTTTATAGCGATCTTGCGAATCAAAAGGCCTTTTTCCTGATTTTAGGGTGAGATAAAGCAATCACCTCCACACTTCATTTTGGGGTTTTAAAATTGAACAAAATCTTGTGCGAGTGTGGGTAGGGAATTATTGCGTACATTCTCTCTCTTTGTTGCAAACAAAGATTGATCAAGTTACGAATATTGTCTTTACTCTCTTTTTTTATCTTAGAGGGTCTGCCTTAGGGAAAAAGTACTCACCCAAGGGAAGAACTCAACCGGTAACACTCTAAAGCCAAGACAATTTCCAACTAGGATATAAATGTGGGTATTGGAGTAAACGCCAATATCATGTGGTTGATTCCAACAAGATGGATCTGAAAGGGGACTCTTGCCATATGGGTCAATCTTCACAAATGGAAAGTCCGAACTAAAACCCTTGTTTGTAGTGGCTTATTAACCCATTCATCGATTTTATCAAAGTGGTGCATTGGAACTTAGATTCCAAGAAGTTACTTGCCATGTCTGATCTTGGTTAAAGTATAGAGGTTAAGACTTCATTCTTAACATACCTTTATACTCTTTCCTTGATTGCATGTAAAATCATCTCTTCTACTACGAAGGGCATGAGGCAAGCCCACCAAGAAAAACACACCAATTGAGCTAGGATGTTATATTGCTTGTGAGTCAAAACACTTTGCTTGTTTGAAAACATTTGGAAACAAACACTTAACATCATCATCAAAATTTCAAACCCCTTAGTTAGAAAATACTTTTGACAAAACCCAAGAACTATTGCTTACCCTAGGGATTATGTCCTTAGAGGTTTCTAAGTAATTGGGTTTACATCTTAATTTTCTTCTACCAAGGTAAACATTAGGCAACCATTGCCTTGATTTCCTTGAATTCCACATAGCACTTTGTGGGATGAAAAGAAGTTAGGACATTGGATGTTTAGTTTGAAAATCTAATCAAGAAAGTGTTTGTGGTAAAATCAATTCAATAATCAAGATGAAATCAATTGAACCCCACACATATGATTGTGCATCTTTTGTCTTATGGTCTTTTGAGCAAACATTGATCTTTTGGTTTGAAGGGAAAAGCATGTTCTTCAAAACCTTGGTCTTGTAAACAAGTCCTTCTTAGGTTCATTTAGGATCAAAATTAAAAACTTCATCCAAATTCCAAACATCTATCAAAATCCATCACACAAACAACTTTAGAGCTTTGGAAACATCATTCTAGACTTGGGTAAATCATCAAAATCAAAATCACCTTGTTTAGTTAAGTGTACGGGAATGCATCCTTTCTCATACATTTAATTGAATTAGCAATCCTTTGAACAAGTTCATCCTAAGATAACATCTACCATCTTAGGGTTTACAAGTCCATTATCCAAATCCAATCAAACCAATCAAAATCAAATCCTAAAGTCTAGCATTGATCCAAAGTTCCTAAACGTTTAACACTCATATCATTCACCCTTTTTCATCCTTCATCTCATCATTGGTCCTAAACACGTTAGAGGTCACTTTTGCAACAAGCTCAAAACACAAGAGGAACATGGAATATAAACTTGATCCATACATCATGAGTAATCCAAGTCAACCAAACTATCAAAGCCTTACAATGCCAATTTATTTTCAAAACTCACATTTATACAATCCATACATGGGATCGTTATCTCCTACAAACCTCAATGGTACAACAAATGTGAGTCTACCCAATCTAAATCTTGGAACACCTTTTTCGATGGAAGATTTAAATCCAAGTCCAACATTACAAATCTATCAACCAAGTACTCAATGCACGAGTCTTCAAATAACCAACATCATCCCACCAAATCCATACATTCCAAAAGTGAATATACCAAATACAAGATTACCAAACATGAATCCACACTTGGAAAACTTTGGGATAAATATGTTTCAGAATCATACAAATTTTGTTCAAAGTCCAAGCAAGTTAACAACTCCATGTATTAATCCAAGTCAAGGTAACACCATGCAAAATCAAAGTTACCTAAATCAAGGCAATGTGATTCCCAACACCAACAATGTTCAATTTCAACCTATCATTCCAAATCTGAACATCATCCCAAATCAAAACAATGTCCAAAATAAATTTTTCCATGATCCCATTCAAAAACCACAAGTATGCATCCAAAATCTGCTTGAACAAAAACCAAATCAACTATATCAAGGGAGTCAAGATTGAAATCAAAATCAAATTTGGCGAGATCAAATTGCTACACTTACCAAAATAGTTGAGTCATTGCACCAAGAGACATCTCCACCACCATTACCCATATCAACATCATTCCTTGGTTTAGGGCTTCCCCCTTTACCTAGCACCATTCACTCCATCCAAATCAATCCACCTAACACCAATCAATTCATTACATCAAATCCTTTGAATATACCATCAACATTGCACCAACAAATGGTATCTAATCAAATGACAACATCAATCCTGACAAATCAAAATATGGTCTCCCAAGGATCTATCGTCTCAGTCATTCTGACCATTCCTATCACTTCAATCACTCCAACCACCCCTATCACACCCATCATATCTCAAACCCTCACAATCACTCCAAACGTATCTCAACGACTTGTCACTACATCCAACATGATTCCAAAACCACCATTGCCATCATCACCCACACCATTCCTTAGCTTAGGGCTTCCCCCTTTACAAAGTATCAATCAAACCAACATCTAAAACATCAATCAAAACATCACACCAAACTTTCAAAACTTATCGTCGACATCGCAACAACAGACAAAAAATGCACAAGCAATCACCCCCATAATATCTCAAAACATGGTCTCTCAAGGACTAACCATATCAATCACACCATCCACCACTAAAATCCCAATCATCAATACAACAATACCTCTTATCACCACAACAAGCACTATTCCAAAACCACCTCTGCCACCACCACCACCCAAACCAAACACATCAAACTAATACAACATTGTGTTACAAGCTGCTTAGTAGGCTGCTTATTAGAAGGCACTCCAACAAAACCAAAATCAACAAGCTACACAACTAGCTACTCAACAAGCCACACAAGCTACTCAAGTTGCCTAAGCCGCACTACAAGCACAAGCCCAGGCTCAAGTGCAAGCACAAGCTCAAGCCCAATACCAAGCCCAACAAACAAATGTTGTTCAAAATCCTAGCAAAATATTAACTCCATGTATCGATCCATGTCAACGATCACATGATCAAGACCTATCCATCAACAAACACATGGAAGATATTTCTACCTCATCCGAATATCAAATCAACATACATCAAGAGTCGTTTTTTTATCATGATAAGAATCCCTCAACAATATCCGACAATGATCTATTTCAAGAAGTGTTAACATTATTTGATCCTGTAATCAACCATCCATCGACCAATGATCATGTTGAAAATGTCTCTACATCACCTAATGAGTTAGAGGAAATATCTCAAAACTTTATTCTAAAGCATGATCAACATCTCTCACCAAAGTCTAGCAATGGTCCTTTTCAAGACATATTGACATCCTTCGACCTCATGATTGTCGATATTGAAGGGATCTTCAACTCAACACTTGATCCAAATTCATTCAAAGATCAAGAGGATATTGAGCCGCTTCCCATCCAAGAACCCTTTACAATTAATCCATCCTTTTAAATTGACCCATGTCAAGAGCTTGATCCAAAGCATGTTGAAAGCAATTTTGAAATCATTCATATCTCCAAGATATTACAATGATATAATGGACACTCTCCTATCTATACAGGATGTCACAGATAATAATCATATCCATATAGCACATACTCCTCCATCTACCCATGAGATGCTTTCTTTGGATGGACACGTAGATAATCTTCACTCAAAACATGATTCTTTTACTCCTAACATTATTACACAAAAAGAGCAGGTTATTGATTCCTATAGTCAAATTGAGTTGTCAACATCAGGATCAGATATATCCCAAATTCAAACTGAGGACATCATGTATGAAGATATCCAACAGTATCCACTCAAGGAAACAGGTCAAACAGAACAAGATATTCCAGAGTTAGTAGAGCATCCAATTGAAATAGCATCATCATTAGTGGTCATTTATCAGAGAATGCATTCTAAACAAGAGCTCTCAAAACAAGTGGAATCAAAGCATGAAGGTACTACTACCACCATACTAGGGGAAACTTTATCTAATGCAAGCATCAACATAGGGAGCACGAAGAGTCCTTATGATGAAACTAGTGTCAATACTACAACCAGCCATATCACGAATTTTCATCCACGCATCACCCCAGCTATGAATTGGGACCAATGTCAAAATAAAGTATTGAATCAAAGTACGAAGAACGTTATCAAATAAAAAGGAGCTAGAAAGCATAATGGACAAATCAAATACAAATGGATACCAAAGAATACAAATAAAGATCATCCCTATCAAACTCCATCAATCAAAGAAACTATGGTGCAAAATAAAAAAGGGAAAAGTATCCATCAAGGATGTCCACAAAAGCAAAAGCAAGCTTTTCAAGTGACGTACAAAGTGTATCAAGTAGTTGGTCCTAATCCCACACACACTTCCATATCCACCCATCATTGCTCATCTTCCCAAGTTTGGAGAGTCAAAGGTTCCAAACTGTCAACCAATCCATCTCTTATCCCTAAACACACTCCATCCATGCCTCCACGTGTGATATCTAATTCTAAAATTGACCATGTATTGGAAACGACCCTTCATCATAAGGATTCAGAAGGCACTTTATCGTGATGTGTGCACAAAGACAAAGTTAACTCCGATATCGACGAAGCAAATCAATAATCTCAAAAGTTGTATTCAAGTGCATGTATCTTAGCAAAGCAACTTCTTCAAGAAGGATATTGATGGAACATTATGATAGGGGCATCTACATCAGTGACACCTTGTGATTCAACATGAGCTTAAACTCTTTTAGAAAAATACAAAAAAATCAAAAAATATGAAAATCCAAAAAAATAAAAAAATGATTGAAAACAGTAAAGAGAAAAAATCGTCCTCTAGTGAAAACCACTACAGTGGCGCTTTGGGCAAGACTATGATGAAAACCTGGCAAACAAGCATCATGTGTGGAATCAAGCATCTACGTTCACTAGTTCAGGTGAAAGTGTCTCATCCCATCCATAATAAATCTAGCATTCCATCCATTTTAGCCATAATAAATCCATTCATCCATGAACCACTTATCCAATCCATTTTCATCCATCTGCATCCATCATCTGAGTTATTGTGATCTTGATGAAAATTTTGGGGCACACTTTACACTTGCTCATGATAAACATCTTGACATGGGTCATTTTCATTGATCTTATCCTACCTAACATTATTTGAGCCATGAAGCATTATCCAAATGAGCATTATTTATCTTATCACAAGATAATTCTTGGCATCCTTTACATGTTTTCCATATCCATCCATCCATACACTTATCCAAGCATCCACCCATCGCATTCCATACATTGCTAGACATTGGGGGCAGATATTTACATCTTGCTTCAAGAATAAATTTTGATCTAAATCCTCCAACTTATATGGTGATCCGAACATTGGCAAACATGAAATAAATTGGTCCACCACTTGTGAGAAAAAATCCAAATCACTAGCCCATGGTATATTTTGATGAGAAGACATTCCTTATCAGTCTTCATCTTTCATTGAACACCAATCCAAGTAATCACTATCAGTTGCATCTAAGTTGCACTTCAAACGTCACATCAAATCATCCAAACATCTTTTGTTCCAAACCAAGCTCCATCAATCCTAATCAATCAAATCCAATCAAAAACTCATCATCTTGGGATATCCATCCTAAATCCTTGTGTTGCTTAATACTATCCTTGCATTGTTGTGTATCCTCATCAATGTTATCATCATTAATCCCTCATCATCTTGGGATATCCATCCTAATCCTTGTGTTGCGTATCACTATCCTTGCATTGTTGTGCATCCTTGATAATGTTATGATCATCAATCCACTGATCCGATCAATCAACCTTAGCTTGGTTTTCAAAAAAATCCCAAAATAGATAACTGATATCATCACACACATCCATATCCAAATCATCAAAATCATGCGAAAAATCCAAAAACATCCTAAAAACCAAGAAAATCCAAAAAACATCCAAAACATATCAAAATCCAAAAACAAATCAAAAAGTCAAAAAACATCAAAAATATGCTATTCAAACTACGTTGTCTCTGAGCTTAAACGTAGGCAAGGATCATCTTTGATTAGCCCCCAAGACATCAAAATCCAAAAATAGTCATAAAATCAAAAAACCCAAAAAATAGCCTCAAAACATTTCAAAAAGATCAAAAACATTCAAAAAACCCAAAGAATCCATCCATCCCATTTTTCTTTCACCCATGATAATCAATCATCCATAATAAACTAATCATCACCCTCACCCTTTAGCAAAACAAATAGAAACAATCACAACAATCAACAAAAGAAAGCTTCAATCGTAAAATCAAAAGTAAACAACAAACTGTTAAACACAAAATCAAATTCTTGATCATTTTCAAACATGTCAGTCAACCTTATATCAATAGCCTATCAATCAACTTATCAAACCATCATCATCCTATACAATGCATGTCCTAGGATATGTCGTTCTGACAACGAGCATCATTTTGGATATCACCTTGGATTCTTATCCTATCAAAACACATCCCTTTGGCTGAAGGTATGAAGAACATTGGCTTGTTCGTGTACTTGAGCTTTTCTTTTGATTTATCTTATTGTGCTCATTCCAAGGACCTCTCAATGATGTCCCCAATGAAGGGATTTAGAGAGATAGGAATGGGGAAACAATCATTATCTTTTTATCTGTTGTGCTTGTTGGATGTTTTTGTAATATAACTTGGCAAATACTTGCTTTGTTAGGTACGCCCTAGCAAGGTTTTCGTATATCAAGTGTGAACAAGAATACTCCTATCTGTTTGTCGAGTCAAAGTCCATCGCACTAGGTACAATGCCATCCTGGTTCTTTATACCATGATGCATCATGCCTATGTGTGTTATCAAACATAAGGTAATTGACCCTTTGAAAATCCCAACTCCTCGGCAAGTAATCATCATCATCATCATCATCTCATGTCTTGTTGGAATCTCTTGTTTTCTTCTGTCTCTCGCTTTTCGCACTAACATGGTACCATGACAGTTAATCATAAATCATTGATAATGCATCCATCCTGCATCTACAAACCATCAACATACTGCATAATGCATATCATACCATAGAGAAATCATTAATCATACCACATGCATTCATCCCCATCATTGCATAATATAGATTGGTTATTCTAAACATCTCATAAACCATACATTTATCACCTATTTGCATAATCATAAAAGCATCATCATATCATATCATGTGCATCCATATCATCCATGCATCATCATATCATCCAAGCATCATAATCATCTCATTTATATCATCAAGAATGTAATTGTCATGGTATAGATTAGGATCAAGTGGGTGTAATATATCAAAATAGGCATAAGGCTACCCATGGCCGATGACTGTCTACATCATCAAATATGTCTACATCAAATATTCGAGTTGAACTGATCTAGAACCTCTTTGTTGAGAGATCGACCCTCAAATCAAACCTCTTCGCATGATCTCTCAAGGGGGGAATATACCAGCATAATTCTTCATTCGTTGGGGCAGCAATGGGGCATCCGAAAAAATCAGAGAATTTTTGAATTTTAATCAAGACAATTTATTCTTTGAACAACGCAGCAAGTACATTGCTTCAAAGAGGGGCAAAATGTAGACACGTAAAATGTACATGCACTCAATCTAGATCTACTAACATCGCTTCATCCTGAATTATCACTCTATCTAACCATTTAATCAAATAGCCTTATTTGATTAAAGTCATCATAATTCCCCTTTTAATTAAATAAATCCTTCGATTTAATTAAATCATCGTCTCTATGTAATTAGCTAGGTCATTTCATCTTCCTACCTTTATTTAATTAAATAATCCATATTATTTGATTAAATCTCTAAAGTTCATCTAATTAAATTAAATAAATCAAACATTTATCTAATTTAATCTAACATGCCCCCCTTTGGTTAAATAAATCAAAATATTTATTTAACTAAGTCTAAATCATCCTTTTCTCATTTTGAGTTATTTAAATCCTAAAATCTAAGTCAAAATGGTCAAATTAGCTAAATATCCTTTAAATTAATCAAATCTTGATTAATTTAATCCTAATCACTCAAATCCTCTAGATTTTCCAACTTGCACATGAAAATCAATTTAATTTTTTTATAAATAATCCATTTTCATTCAAAAAAGGCATCCAAGTGGGAATATTCCTCAAATTTGAAATATCCCCCCAAAATGACTTGTCCATCCAACAAAGCATTTAAAGCTCCATGTCTCTCACTTGGCATTTAACTCATCTTTCATCCCCCTAAACATGTCATCTCATCAAATTCAAATTTCAAACTTGCACATTGATCAAAATGTGCTCATCCTTCATCCATTCACAAGGTGACATGTGGCTTCTTCTCATTTGTTGAAGATTAGTCCCACATTGCTCTATTTTGAACATTCATCCTTCAATCTCATCTATAAATAAAGAGGTTCATCCTTCATTAGATCATCAACAAATTATGCAAAATTACTGGATGCTCAAATATCTATCAAATTTCATCCATCACCATTGAGTTCTTAGTTAGGTTTTTGCAGATTTTTGGCTTGGAGCTCTCATTCTTCATCAAAAAAGTGGATCAAATCTCTTCAACACATCAAGCTTACATCGTAGGAATTGGGAAAGCAAATTGGCACCAATTCCCCCATGGGATCATGAGTTTGCAAATTTAAATTAGGATTCAATCTTTGTTGTTGTTTTCATTTGTGTTCTTCATTGTTTATTTTCCTAATTTGAGTTTCGTAAATGGATTCCATGGGGAATTCTTGTTCTAACTTGCAATCTCTTATCTAACTTGTTTATTCTCATTGTTTTGCAGGTGCTAAGATTGGGGTCCACACAGTTACCACAACTCTTTTTCAACAAGAAGGTGATATAATTTCAAAACTTAACTCAAGGGAGCATGACTGTGACCCAATATTGGGAAAACTTCACCAACCTATTGAAGTATGTGCCCCAGTATCAAGAAGACGAACGTTTTCATATCCAAAAGTTCATATTAGGACTTAGACCCCATATCAGAGCAAAAGTGGGCATGCATGATCCTCTCGTCATGAATGAAGTTTTCCTAAAGTCCACCAAACAAGTGTAGAAATTGCAGTAGTTATCCAATTACCACAATAATGCAAATTCTAAGCCATGGTTCAATAACAAGAAGTTTCATAAGGGAGACAAGAACCACCAAATCCGAAATCTCAAGAGGGGAAGTGAGTCACAAGAGAAGGGTGAAGATGGTAATGGTGGAAAGAACAAGAAGGAAAAACAAACAAAGGTAAAGATGACCAAAAGCAGAAGGGATTCAAAGAGGACAAGCTAGGAGGTCATAAAGGGCCTCATGACAAGTATTATACTTGTGGAGGTGATCATTATTCCTTGAATTATCCACAATGGTCAAAGTCAAGGAAGGGAAAGAGACTATCAATAGTCTCAACATCATTAGATCCCTGTTGTAGTGGATAACAAGCAGGCAGAGTATTAGGCCTCACTAATACAACTAACGATTAAGCTATATGGTCGAACTACCTCTATTTTAATTGATACCAGGGCTACTAAATGTTTTATAGATCCTAGAGTAATATCCAAAATACCTATTAGTTCTAGATAAGTAGAAAACTCATATGATACCTATCTCTTTTGCAACAAATTAGAGCTTCCAACCTTCCAAAACTAGGTCAACTTGTCTATGGCACCCTTAGGCTCATATGATGTAATTTTAGGAATAAATTAGTTAACTGAGCATAAGGCTATAGTGAACTATGAGGATAAGGAAAACTGTGAGGATAAGGTATAGTCAATTGTCTAGATGATTATGGGAACCTAGTCAAGATTTTTGGAATGCAAAGACCCTTAGAGCTTAGACAAATTTCTATTACACAGCTCAGAAAGGCTCGTCGGAAGGGATGTAAAATTTATGTTGTGCATATCAGTAACCATGACAACAAGGAATTGTATCTCGATGACTATCCTATTCTCAAGAAGTTTCGAGATGTATTCCCTAATGAATTCACGAAGTTACCTTTAAAATGAGAATTTGACTTCTCTATTGACCTTGTACCAAGAGTTGAGCCTCAATCCAAAGCACCTTATTAGATGACCACCGCTGAACTCTATGAGTTTAAGGCTCAGTTAATGGAATTGTTGAACAAGGGGCTCATAAGACCTAGTGTGTATCCTTGGGGAGCACCAGTTATCTTTGTGAAAAAGAAGGATAGAACCTTGCGTCTATGTATAGACTATCAGATGTTGAACAAGGCAACCATCAAGAATTGATAGCTGCTCCTGGGGATCGATGAGTTACTTAACCAAATGAAGGGAGTGACAGTGTTCTCCAAAAAAAATCTCAGGTCAAGATACCATCAGTTGAGAATAAAAAGGAAGAAGATATTCTGAAGATTGCTTTTTGACCTTGATATGGACATTACAAGTTCACTATGGTACCTTTTGGTTTGACTAATGCACTCACAGTTTTCATGAAGCTCATGAACAGTATGTTCAAAGACTATTTGGATGACATTGTTGCGATCTTCATTGATGACATCCTAGTCTACTCAAATTCCATTGAAGAGAATGATAGGCACTTGAGGATATTCTTGCAGCAGTTGAGAGAAAAGAAACTCTTTGGGAAACTATCTAAGTGTTCATTCTATCAAGACAGGGTGCACTATCTAAGCCATATTATTTTAGTTGAGGGAGTCTCTGTAGACCCTAAAAAGA